>JRZD01000136.1:0-14217 GCA_000826945.1 Eimeria nieschulzi
GGCCCAACGCACCCGCCAGCGCACTGCGGCCCCTCCACTTTACCCTCAGTGTCCGCCTACCCCCCGGCTTCCTGCAGTTTCTCTCCTGCGATTACTCGTTGCAGCAGCAGGATATTCTCCACTTCCACTTCGATACGTCTCAGCTGTTGCGGGATGAATCGGCCATCCGTCTGCTGCGTCAGTGCCTACAAACTCGCAGTCTCTCCGACCTGTCTCCGAATAAGTCCCCAGGTGCCCCTACGCCTGAAGGGACACAGGTGGAGACAGCAGCTGCAGCACCAGCAACGGCAGAGACAGACGGAAGCCCCAAGGTGGTATGGGCTGTACATGATGCGAAGCAGCTGCTGCATTTGCTGCTAAACGCCGGCCTCTGTCCCCCACCCGCCCAGAGCCTCCACTGCACTTCCGTGCTGGCGTGGCTGCTTCATGGGGCGGACCCAAAGACGTCCGACCTGCTGCAGCATGCTGCGCTGCACGGCCTGCTGCAGCAGCAGCAACAACCGCAACGGCTGCCACACGAGTATGCTGCAGCAGCAGCACCAGCATTAGCAGCAGCAGATGCTGCAGATCTCCCCTTCGACCGGGAAGCGGAGGATCTGCGCAGGGAGACAGTTGGAAGACATATCGACATTACGGCGTCTCACAGAGCAAGTCTAAAACATAATGGAGTGCCGGCAAAGCAAGGAGACACTGACCCTCTTATGCATTTGTTGCTGTCTCCGTTTACATCCCTAATTGTTGAGACAATGACATTATCAGCTGATAGACCAGCAACCGTGCAGAAGCGAAGACGGGGCACCCCTAAGGCTGCTGCCGCCGTGGCTCTCTCTATGTTGACGAAGGAGAGATGCCGTCGGCTTCTGGCTGTACAGACACCTTGGCGTTCCCTAGAGTTAGCAAGGCGTTTGCTGCTGCCGCCGGAGCAGCAGCAGCTGCAGCAGGGGCTCTTCGGCAGGTTTGGGTGGGGCATTTACTCGAAGAGTCCACAGAAGAACGCACGCAAGCCAACATCGCAAGGCAGCAGCAGAAGCAGTAACACTGCAGAATCTGTCTCCCAGCTGCATCTGTGCTTCCAGCCGGTTGTTGCTTCTGCGGATGCGTCGGCTACAGCGCCAGGCCAGGCGGGAGACAGCAGCAGCAGCAGGGGGCCCAATGGGGGGCAGGGGTCTTCGGAGGTCATGAGCAGCAGCAGTATCTTCAGCAACTGCTCTGTACGTTTCCCTCTCCAATTTAAGCGGTGCTGTCCCCCCAGATGCCCAGACAGCCTAGACCCTCAGGACATCCAGACCTTTTGCGAGGCCCGCAGTGCAGCAACTTTGGTGCTTTTTGAGTCGCAGCAGCACTTGCTGCAGCAGCAGCAGCGGACAGCGGAAGAGCGCCTCCCTTACCCCAAAGAGACAGGCTGTCTCAGTCTCGCCTGGGGGGTCTGGGCACAGGTGGAGAGGCCCCTCCTCCCTGCGCTTGTGGCCCTGGAGAGAAGAGGGTTGTCTCTGTCGACATCGATTCTCACAGACGGGTGGCGAGCAGAGCGTGGGAGCGGCTTGTCTGTTCCCAAAGAAGCGCACGAGGACGCGGTGTCTGTACAGGGACCTCGCCGTGCGGCGCTGGTGCAGCAAGAGGAGGAGATGGTGCCCCATGAGGCTGCTAACGTTCCTCTTAGTCCCATTGAGCTCCCTCTAAGCACAAGCCGGAAGATGGGCGAGGAGCTGCCCTCTGTAGGGGCCTGCAGCGATGCACTAAAACAGCAGAGGCAGCTGGAGAGACGAATTTGGAGACAGATTGAAAGACTGACGGGCCACAGCGAGGTCAACATCAACTCCCCAATGTGATTCAAAACACCAGGCGTTAAACCCTTGCGTTTTGCAGTGTCTCCTTTCTCAGCTTCTAAGCTTGCTATCGTGTATGGAGCAGAAGAGACTAAGACAGAACGCTCATATTGGCAGAGTAGCATTTTCCTTTGCTGGCGTCTCCCGCAGGCAACTTGCAGCGCTTCTTTTTGACGAGCTGCAACTCTCTCCTCCAGCCAGTCTTTTCTCAGGGGCGTCTGCCCCCAGCGAAAAAGCCCAACTCAACAAGAGCAGCAGCAAGAGCAGCAAGAGCAGCAACGGGTCGCGATCCACGGGCGCAAAAGCCTTGCAGGCGTTGCTTCGAGCAGCACAGTCGGATGAAGGGGACACTCGCAACAGCCAAGTGGCGACGTAAGTATTATTGGCGGTTTGGTTTCTCCTGTTTGATCTTTTTTGTTAAATGGCCCTCTGTGTCTGTACACCCCAGCGCTTTAGATGTATCTGTCCCCCCCAAGGGTTCAGGGGCTTGCCTCTGACGCCTAAGGCCGCTGTGTCCCGTTTCTTCAGGTTGCTTTCTGCTTTGTTGGAATATCGGGCGAGCCACAAGTTCGTGAGCACTTATTTCGCATCTCTGCCGGCTTACATTTTCCCCCAGACGAATCGCATTCACGTCTCCCTGCTGCAGACGGGTGGGTGGTACCCATAAGCGCCAACGTGCATGCAGTTGCGTCTCCAGCTTTCACTCAGGGCGACTTGCTGTTGAGTTCGAGGGCAGGAAATTAAATGCCACAAGCCTCTTATGTGCGAAAGAACAATGTCCATCCTGCCTTGCTGGCAGTCCACGGAATTGTCCTTTGTTATTTTCTTAGGGGCCTCCACTGGGCGTCTCGCCTGCCGCAACCCCAACCTGCAAAACATTCCAAATCATCAAGAGGAGTGGCGGTGGATAAGGTACGTATATATGTACGTACACCGCACAATGGTAGGCGCAACAGTCGCGGTTTTTGACCCTACAGCAGCTTCACTTACATGTATATCTAGGTGGCTGGCCTGTGTGCTGGTCTAACGTGAAGTCTTTCTGGTGATGAGTGGATGCGGAAGTTTCTGTGACCACGACATTCGCATGTGCAGAGCTCTGCCTGTATGGTTCATTGCGTATAATATACACTGCTCTTTGTTTCTTCTGCTTTGACTTTGCTGCAGAAGGGCGTTTGTCCCTTCCGCCGTCAAGCCAGTGCAAGGAAAGGCTTGTGGAGACGCCCTCAGCAATGCATTGGCTTTGCTGCAGCGGGGTGTCTCTGTAGAAAAGAAGGAACGCTCATCTCTTGCAGCAGGAGCAGCAGGAGCGGCAACTCTGCTGTCTCCACCTTCTCCGTGGCGATTCTTGTCAATCGACTACTCCCAGATGGAGCTGCACATCCTTGGCTATCTCTCAAATGACTCAAAACTGCTTTATGATCTGAGGGGAGGGGATGCAAATGACACGGCAGGGCGGAGCTTCGACAGCTTCCAGCTGACGGCCTCTCGCCTTTTCGGCTGTCCCCCCGAGGAGGTCACCAAGGAACGCCGCAGTGCAGCGAAAACAGTCACGTACGGTGAGGATCGATATGTGTATTTCAAACTAAGCTGTGTACTATATCCTTAAAACATACACCACAGCCCCATTACCACTTCATATAAACATTTCCTTAACATACATGTTTAGATATAATATACACCTGGAGTGTATCCCGAGGCGCCGCCTCTTCTCACAGCTGAAGCCGCACGTACCTCAGGTCTTTCTGCTTAAACGCAATCTGAGGTGCCTGCCGAAAGTCGCGTTGACCGAATTTTGGCACAGCATTCTTTTATTTTATGGAGACGTTGTATCGTAGCAAGTATTTCAACTCTAGCGAAAAACGAAAAAGATAGAAATTATAAATATATATATGATACGTTCTTTCTTCACAGGCATTCTTTATGGTCAAACGGAGGGGGGCCTGTCTCGCCAGCTTCAAGTGCCCTTGAAGGACGCCCGGCGCCTCATAGACAGTTTTTTTACCGAGTATCGCGGTGTAAAGACACTCACTCGCACGCACACACAGTTTGCCGAAGCCACGGGAACTATTGAAACTTTGATTGGCCGTAGCAGGCGGTTAGGTGGGACAGATGCGGTGACTACATACCTGGGAGAGCACGCCCATCTTGCTGCTTTGTTCCAACGCATCGGGGCAGCGAGAAAGCCGCCGCAGCTGCATGCGGTTTCAAGCAGCAGCAGCAACAGCAATAAAAGCCGCTGTAGACGGCAAGCCATGAACACCCCCATTCAAGGTCTTGCGGCAGATATTATGAAGTATGTTACGGCAAGGGTGGAACAGCTGCTTCACCAACAGCAGCAACAGGCCTTTGACTACAAGCTGAAGTCTCAGGAGCAACAAGGCTCGGAGGATACCCCATTACAGCTGAAAGAACTTCGGCCATTTCACCGGGCACTTGAGAGACCCCTGAGGGCGCAAGTAATATTGCAGATACATGATGAGCTGCTGCTGGAGGTACACGAGGCGGATGTGCAGCTCACGCTGGAATTGGTTGTGCCGCTCATGCAGCGCGCCTGGGGATTACTGCTTGTAGAGACGGGGTGTTTAGATCGTTACGCTGCGCTTTGTCACGTACAGAGACGCCTTGGTGATCTCCAATTTCAACACAACGACGAGAACGAGGGTGCACTGCTGCGTTCGTGGGCTATTCAAGTTGCGGGGAACCACAGCAGAGAGATCCAGCAGAATTGGTTCAGCCTTCCCTCGGATTACGAGTGGATGCGACCACTGCTACAACGAAAGCTCCCAACCAGCGCTAAAGTCGGGCATGACTGGGCCTGCTGCTAACCGCTCCCTCTTTCCTACGCATGCCGCACTCTCCCCCGGTGGCGATCGGGCTGTACACCATGCAGGCATTGTAAGTGATGCTTCGAGCTAGGTCTGCGATGAAGCCTCACCTTTTTAAAGACATAAAGATAGCCTCTAGTACTCAGAGAGCCGTAGATGCCGCCTTGATAACTTTCATTGATTGACGGCTAGCAAAGCACGGGCCGCTACCCAGGCAGCAATCCCGTGGCAGCTTGTCAACGTGTAACGCAGCATGCAGGAGGCGCAACGGCGTATTTCCAACTCTGTGCCACCTAGCCGATGGGTTGTAACGGCATAGAAAGAGGCGTTTTGTGCACTGAAGGCCCCTTTTGTGCAGCTGAGACACCCCGGCCCTCCAAGCCACGCAGCACCCACCATCCTGCTCAGGCATGTCGCTCTATTTGCTTGGCGACGAAGGCCATGCAGGTTTCCCACTGACCGTCTTTTGTATATTTTAGACGGCGGCAAAGGTGGTCGTCTATTTGCCATCGGAATCCGCTCGCTAAGAGCAATGGCGAAATGCGGAAATCACCCTACGCTACTGGGCAAGTCATGCTGGCACCGACTAGAAACCATCACCTCAATACCGAGAATCTACTTCGACACAGTGGGCTAATATTTGTACCTGGTTACCACACTTCGCTTATGTGTACTACCATGAGCTTTTTTGGGGAACACCAATAAGCCGCACGCACGGCAATAATCAACCGTACTATTAAACCTTGAGTGGGTACTTCTCACGTACAAGATCTCCGCTACTACACCGGGATTTGAGTTTCCTTCTTTCATTTGCTAGTGCAGTGTTTATTCTACGACTTCGCCATGAGGGAGAGCGCCAACGGCACTTTGCCGGTTGACTTCAAAGGCAAAATAAGTCGCTTGGACGATGTTCAATAGCGCCCCAAAAGGCTCAAACGATTGAACGCAAAACAAATTCAATACATTTTATTGGGAAGTGCCGGCAAGGGGCAAGTTAGCGCTGGTGAAGCTTTGCGGAAGTTGCTAGACCGAAATGGTGTAGGCTGCAGTGCATGGTGGAATTTGCATTGTGTCGACGATATGCATATAAAAATGAAATATGATGACCAAGAAGCCGGAAAGACACGGTATAAAGCATTTGTTTTCACGAGAGTATCCCACTGCAGATAAGGGAATGCTTTCTGCTGTTAATTCCCCAGCGAACCCGTGCGCCGTCATTCAGAGCATCTGCTCGTGTTTTGGCAGCCATGTACCATGCATGTTCTTCTCCATGCTGGCGAATGGAAAAGTATTTTCGGCGTTCGCGTCGCTCTTGATCGGTCCATGCGGCGATCCACTCCTGCTTTCTCACCTCCAATCGCACTCCTTTAATTTGGCGATGAACTGCCATGTGGTGCAGCGTGTTGTACACCGCCTTTAGCTCTTTATACTCCTGAATGAGGGCGTTCCATTTCCAGAGCGGGATGAGCAGGCGCAGTTTGTTGAGGGTTGCGTGCTGAATATCGGAAAGGCCTCCTGGTGACCCAATAGGGTCACTAGTAAGTCCAACAGCAAACGGAGTTTCAAGTTGGAAGGATGCAGGAGGCAGTTTACTGTACGGATTCGAGAGGATGGAAAGAGCTTGAGAACCCGAAGAATCTGGAAAGCCAAGAAGGGTGGAGGACGGAGAGCTGCTTAGTGCTACTGTCATCGGAGAGGAATTAGCAAGCTGTGGAGGATTATTGTTCTTCTCGGGCAACGGCGGTGAACGCGGAGACATTTCAGTAGACAGTATAGCTGCAATGTTCCCAGTTGACTTACGATGATCGGAAATTTAACAGAAGGTAATGGGGGTCAGGTGGCGAGTGGCAGGAATCTTTGCCTTTGCCGTATAACGATGATGCGTCGAGCTTGTACCTCTAAACTACTTCTCCCCACTCCTTCACAAAGCTAACCTCTTGAAAGAGAGCTAGATTCTAAAACAAATATTCCTTGCTGATGGGAAAGATATACGGTTGGAGACCGATCGTTGCTAGCAGTGATAATAAAAGAGATCCCTTGTCTCTTGACCGATAATAAGCTTAGGAAATAATAACAAAAACAAATAATGAGAAAACAAACAGAAAAAAAATAAAAGGCAGCCAAGCACCTGATTTGCTCGTCTTTTCAAACAGAAGGCTAGTAACTTGCCAATGAATATCCTGTCTTGAAGAGCACCCTAACGGATCCGAAGTGCTAGAACTTCAGAATCTTCCAAGAAATAAGTCACAAAACTGCAAAGCCAATCAGAAAAATACATACAATGAAAAAAACAATCTCTTTGTTTATACAGGTGACAAAATGAAGTCTAATGAAAGGACAAGCAACAGAGAGAGGCACACCGGATCTTCAAGCCCTCAGTGAGCGCCCGCCAGCTACTTTAGCAGCGGCCACCCATCTGTTAGTTGCTTCCTCAAGTTGTCGTAATTTATACAATATTTAATTAAAAGCGAAAATTAAACTATAGAGAAGAAACACAATTTCTCCTTCTTTATATTAAGACCTACTGAAACATGTTTATCCATGTAGCTCCCCAAAGTTGAATACTCTGTAAATGTAAAAGCTTTGCAGGCCTAAAACTAGCAATAATCGCCAATATTCTGGCAGTTTGTCAGGAATTCTATTACTCCTTGCTCTAGGAACTTCAGGTTTAAGGCGTTCAAAGGTAAAAATGAATCCGAGAAACGGCTTGACAGAGATGTGAAGAAAGCTGCAGGGAGAACTGCGAAAACTCATTTTCAAGCCGAAGTTATATCGCCGGCTGCTCTGTAAATTCAATTCCAACTTACAAGTATCTGCAAAGACGTTGGAATGAGTGCGGGTGATTTAGTGGCATTCAAGGGAGTCTGGTGCTTTACCTTGAGGCTCTTAGTAGAAACACATATCTACTAGTTGCAGGTTATATCGCTCCATCTCCAAATCTTCTTACTTTGTGCAAACGTATTAGCATAAAACCAGGGCTAAGAAAAGGTGTGATACGGTTTATTCCCTTCCTTAACAGCAGAGGAAAGGTCGAGACCACTGGATGCTCATTGCATGCCAGTCGAACAGCGAGAACAACAAAACTCACTCACAACTGCAATCCCCCAAGAGTTCCTAATTTGTCGTTACCTTGCAGAATTCCACATAGACAACCTCACAGGCTGTTATTTTGTTCATCTACGAGGCTCCCTATGGGCCAACGTGGCAGACCCCACTGGCTCTGGCTACTGCCACCTTTCCTTTGCAGCAGCGCACAACAAAAACGTAATGCCGCTTCTATCAGCTACTAATGGCTCGTCTGCTGGCCTCCGCCTTGGTGGATCACGCGTGTCACAGAGGTACTATCTATGAACTGTTGCCTGCAAACGTTTTCCTTCGCGGCCGGCAGCACACAATAAGCAGATAGCAAGAGACCAGTGCGGTTTTTGTTCTCCCTAGGTGAGGCGACGGCCCCTTTAGTGAGCTGCATGGAGCTTTATGGTTAGAAAGCAAAATATGTAAACAACCCTTTGCCTGTGTTGCAGCATTCTGTGTTGCTGCATCTATACATAGACCAGTGGGACCCTTGTGTCCGTGGTCTGTCTGTTCGACAAACGGGGTCTGCGCTGCGGCCCATCACTTCTGGGTCTGATGGTTGCCACTTGGAGATTCTCGCTCTTTTCCCCTGGGCTCCCCTCCTCGCTGCGTTGTTACCTGCATCTGGTGCTGTGCAGTGTCTTGCCGCCGTTCTTCTACTGCATTCGGAGGCGTTTCCTGCTGCGACAAAAGAGCCTCAATATTTTCCAGCAGAGCAAGCCGCTGGATTTGTTCGATGGACCGGTCATGTTGCCTCTGCATGCAGCGTTGCTGTTGTGTCTCTCTGGAGGCCGGCTGCTGTTTCTGCCCTTGAGGGCCGGAGGCGCTGCGGATGGGAGGTAGCCTCGCCTGTTCGGCTGTTCTTGCTGCCCTGAGAAGTTTCAGTTCGAGGTCTTCTTTTGATTCATTATTTGATTCCATTTTCTGGCGTGTCTGCTGCTGGCGGGAGCGTTTCTCCTGTGCCAGTTGCAGCTGCAGCTCCCCCTCACTCTGCTCCTGGTGTGCCAGGGCTTCCATGTGCCGCTGCTGGTGTTGCAGGCGGCTGCGATGCTGCTGCTGCGCCCGCTGCTCCTGTCGCAGCCGGTGCTGTCTGTGCTGCTCCAGCAGCTGCTCCTGAATCATCTGCAGCTGCTGGTGGGCCCTCTGAGGGGGGGCCCTCATGGTGGGTACGGGTGCCTTCCTGCCGTGTTTAAGTAGAAACATTCGGATCATCTCAGGGCCCACGCGAACTTGTTGTTCCGTAGAGGAATTTCCTGCTTGACTTGCAGAAGCAACAAAAGCAGCGGCGTCTCTCGCCGCTCGCTCGGCTGCCTCCTCAAACTCCTGCGTCAATGTTGGCAACTGAGGCGCACTCATCACCGGTGGCTGCTGCTGCTGCTGCTGCTGCTGCTGCTGCTCCCTAGACACCCTGGAGGTGCGCGAATCGTCTTGTTGTTTTTCAGCAGCAGGAATGGCGCTGATCAGCTCCTCCTGCTTTTGCCTGGTTGTTTCTGTTTCTGCCTGTTCCCTGCTGGGAGATTCTTGCTTCCCTCTGGCTGCTGGTGTGTCTCTAGTTCTTGTCTGCTGTCTCTGATGCTGCTCGGCTGTCTCTGCTTCTTGCTGCAAAGCGTCTCTCGCTCTCCGCAGAATTTCCTGAAGGCCGTCGGATGCAGGGGGCCGCTCAGCGTCGCCTCTGCCCATGGCGGCGCTGGGCACAGAGGCTGCGCTGGCCGCCACAGCAGCAGCAGCGGCAGCCGCCGCTGCCACGCCCGTAGCTACGGCACAATCGTTGTTATAAGCTGGTTTTTGGAGCTTGCTACATGCAACTGATGTCTCTATAGCCGCCATATCCAGCCAAGGCATGAGTCTCCTCCTGCGTGCAGCAGCAACCCCTGCTCCCCTGGCCGCACCACGAGGCAGCATATTTGGCTCCGGCAGAGGGGCCTCTGTGAATTCCTCGCGCCTTCTGACTCCTCTTGGAACTGCAAAGGGGGCCCCCCCTGCTGCCCCTCTCCCCCTTTTGTGCTGCGACTGTCTCCCTGGTGAAGCAACAGCAGCGGAAACAAACGCATTTTGCTGCTCGTCTCCATCTTGCGACGTGTCTGCGAGCCACTCCTCATATCTTGCTGGCCGTTTGATGCTGCGTCTCCCTCGGGTCCTTGGCTTGGCCTCTGACTGAGCACTTGCTGCTGGCTCCTCTGCTGTGCCAGCAGCCTCTGCCTCTTCTTCCCGTCTGTCTGCTGGGCTGGTGGCACCTGAGGCTTCAGTGCCCCCTGACCGTCGACGACCTTTGGGAGCTCCCACTGGCTGAGGCGCTGAGGCCTCGTGCCTCTTAAAAAGGGAGGTTTGCTGCCTCTCTGCGGTGCCGAGCTGGGGAGACTTGCTGCTGCTGGTTGTGGCCACACACTCGAATTCTCTCTGCGATTTGCTGCTCGTACTGGCAGACTCGCCGTCTGCTGCCCTTCCGGCCTCAGTCGCTGCAGCACTCTGCGTAAAATCGTGGGGGCAGCTGGGCCTCGTTGGCCTAGAGGCGGATGAGGCCGTCCTGCTTTTTGGGCTCTCTGTGACTACAGCATCCGCCTCAGCTCTGCGCGCCAGGGGTTGAGGGTCAGGCTCGCTCTGAGGCAGACAGCAGCAAAAAGACAAAAATTCCTTCAACGCTGGAAGAACAAAAGAAACAACGCGAAACAGCTACAAATCAATTAAAAAGAAAACAAGAAATAAAGACAGAAATGGAACTATGCGTAATAGAACCGCGCTTACCCGTTGGTATTCAGATGAGAAGTGCGAGCTTCGAAGAGGCTGTCCGGTCTTCTCATAGCTTTGGGGGGAGCCGCCGCTGGTCTGAGTGTACGCGGGCTCGACGAAAGACATCCAACAGGGGAGAGCCTTCTCCTGGCCTGTCTCCTTGGCCTCCCCAGGCACCTCCTCCTGGCCATACACCCCCATGGGGATAGCAACGCTGAGAGCCTGAGCCCAACCGGAAGAAAAAAGAACACGGCAGCTCCCCATGCTGCCCCCCTCGCCGCTGTGCTCGCCAGGGCTTTCCGCTGATGTGGTGGCGCCGCAAGAGCATGATTCTTGTTCTTCGGGGGGCCTCGGGTCCCCTGAATGGAGGGTCCCCCCGGAACAGCCAACGGCCTCGGAGGCGGCTTGCCCTCCACCAACGAAATGGGGCTCAGACATTCAGCCCTTCCTCCTACCTGGTAGCAGCCGCTGGGATCTTGCAGCGACAGAAGCAGTATAAGGTAAAACTTTTGAAAGTTCAACAAAAACACAAACACAAACAAAAACCTGCAATTCCACAAATCGAATTACATAGAGAAGTCGGTGGTAGCAGCTGCCACCTGCAGAGTTGCCGCTGCTTGGGCTGCCTAGCGCATTCGCTAGCGGTGACCGCCTGGTGCCTTGCAAAGTCCGCTGAGAAGCGTCTGTCCCTTGGCAAAAGATGAGAGAGGCTCTGGGAACGCGAGGAGAAAAGAAGTACATTTAAAGCTGCAAAGGCTGAGGCGCTGCAACACCGGTGACCCTAAACGGGAGGCGGGTGTACCCCCAGCTCCAGGAAGGCGCAGGTCTGCCGTTTGATCGGTTTACGAGATTTTCGTTGGCAATCAAAAATAAAAAGCAAATAAGAAAGAAGACGCTCTAAAAGGCATACAAGAAGGAAAGGCGCACAGGCACTCCTTCTCCCTACCAGTAGCCCTGCTCCGGTCAGCTTGAAGCCAATGGCCTATGCTAGCTCCCGGCAAGTTTCTGTGCGCCGCTACGCCTTCCGATGACGAATCAAACAACAAAATAGAGAAAATAAGAGGGAAATCAGATGGCAGCTCAGAGAATGAAGACGCATACGTTTGCCCTTGGTCACCAACGCAAAACATCCTGAAGCCCTGCTGCATCCCACGGCCCATGAGTAGGATGAGACAGCCGCGCAAAAACCCCTTCAAATGGCGGATTAGAGCAAAAACACATGTAAACAGATTGAAAACAGAGTATTGCTCATTCAGAGATCTTAGAAGCTTCAAATAGCCCCGCTAGGCGGACCCAGAGATAACCCCCGCTCGCCGCCCAATGGATGCCAGCTCGGCCAGGTGCGTTACGCTGTGCTGTCCTTCTGTTAAACTACCGAGGGTGTGGAAGGCGCCTCAAAAGCACTTAATAACAAAATATCTTTAATACTTTAATGATTCAGGAAGCGGACAAAGTTTGTCTGTTTGTTTAACGGCTGTGGGGGTAGCACAGCTGTCAGGGGGTCCGCCCTGCCTACCCAAACACCACCCAGGTAAATAGAAGGAGCACTGCAGGCATTCGTCTTGTTATTTGCTTCCTTCTGCTCGTTTTTAAAAAGGAACTAAAACGCCAAACTGCAAACCCTTAAGTCGAAAGAAGATCTTGTTAATTCTTACTCGTCATGATAAACCCTTATGAGCCTCCCCACGACTAAGGCATAGGGGCCCCTCTGCAGCCGGAAGTAACAGAGGCAAAGCCCATGTGCAGTTTGGTCTGCTTGACACGCAAAGTACCATTTTTTCCAAACATTATTTTTTTCAGGTCTTTTTTTCGGTCCTCACCGAGCTAGCTGTAGCTGTAGTAGTGGCACATCGGACGCTCCTGTCTTTCTGCCCCGCACTTCTCCTCCTAGCACACTTTTCTGCACATTTCTCTCTGACTATGGCTGCTCCTGACTTTGGCACGGGATGCATTTACCTCGACCACAACGCAACAACGCCAGTGGATCCCAAGGTGTTCGAAGCCCTTACCCCGTTCTTACAGGGTTTGTCCACCTGCAGATCCCCCCACCACTGTACCTGCGTGGTGCCAGATGCCTTCGAGGCATTGGGGGCCTCTTGGGGTCCCAGGGCGTCTCACTGCATGCAGGACCTCCGCCTGCAAACATTCGGACGTACAGGCTTGTGCTGGCCAAGGCACAGCCGTCGTGTCTTTGCCTCTGAGACGCACTTTGTTTATTTGTTTCTGCAGGGCGTTTTGGCAATCCTTCCAGCAAACATGATTTGGGGCGATCGGCTGCAGCGGCAGTGCGGGAGGCCCGCGCGTGCGTCGCTAAAGCCTTAGGGGCCCCCAACCCCGAATGCATCGTCGTCACCAGCGGCGCAACTGGTGAGCCTCAGCTGGCTGAATTTTCTCTCTCTCTTTGTCTGTTTCTGTCTGTTCAAACGGCAAATGTTTGTTACTTGGTAAATAAGAATATCCAGGTGAAGTTCCTGTCCCCAGAAAAGAGTGCTGATTCGTACGGCTCTCAGCCTCAGATGCATCTGGTGCAGCGTGCTAGCTGAATGGCTGCGCACACTTTGTGGTGTTTATTTATGTTTCTGTTTTATTTATTTGTTTTCCTTTATTTATCCTTTTCCATACTTGTCATTAATGCATGCAGAAAGCATCAACTGGGCCCTGCGAAGCGCCGCCAAGTTGGGGCGAAAGGCGGAGGGTCAAGTCGGCACAATTATCACATCTGCTCTCGAGCATCCTGCTGCTTGGAGCGTTTGCAAGGATTTGGGTGTCTGTACTCGTCCCTTCCTGTTTCCTTTAGCATAACCTTTTTAATTAGAATTGCTGGCAGTGCTGCCCTCTGCTCCTTTCTCCCTCAGGCCTCCTTTGATGGTCCTGAAGGGTCTCAGCAGCTTGTTTCTGCGCTGTCTGCTCGGTTTCTTATTGAACTCAGCGCTGCATGCATGAGGTTTGGGGCTTTGATTGCTGCAGGACAATGAGGGATATTCGGTGCTCTGCTGCCCGACGACTTCCTACGGCCTTGTGGATTTAGTCCAGTTCGAAGCTCTTCTCAGTAAGGCCGTGCGTCTTTTTTTGGGGCTGCATGCAGCAGCTGCGTTTTGCTGCTGCTGCTGCTGTTTCCGGCAGAGTTGCCTTGTGGACGCTGGCTGGCCTCCTTAGCGCGTTGGGTGGAGAAAATGTTTTTTGCCTCTGATCTTTTTTGTCTTTGAATTGTATTCATGTCTTTTTTTCTGTTTTTCTTTGATTCTGTTTGTCTTTGAATTGTATTCATGTCTTTTTCTCTTTGCCTTTGAATTGTATTCATGTCTTTTTCTGTTTGTATTTGAATTGTATTCGTGTCTTTTTCTGTTTGTCTTTGAATTCTATTCATGTCTTTTTCTGTTTGTCTTTGAATTCTATTCATGTCTTTTTCTGTTTCTTTGAATTGTATTCATGTCTTTTTCTGTTTGTCTTTGAATTCTATTAATGTCTTTTTCTGTTTGTATTTGAATTTATGTCTTTTTCTGTTTGTCTTTGAATTTTATTTATGTCTTTTCTTATTCTTTAAGTTTGTTGCTTCTCAGACGATTCTCATCAGTATCCCCCTGGCTAACGGAGAGGTTGGCTCCGTACAGCCAATAAAAGAGGTACCTGCCAGGCCCACAAGGAGACAGGCGCTGAAGGAAAAAAAATTTCGCTGCACTTGCTGTCTCGTATCCCTTTAACCGCTACGTGTTCTAGTTGGCTGAGAGGACACAGAGAGAGTGCTGTGTCCGTGCTGCTGCTGC
>JRZD01000139.1:0-13450 GCA_000826945.1 Eimeria nieschulzi
ACATCATCCATTAACTAGCTATTCATAAGCGAGCAGCAAACAATACACATCCATCCAATGCAGCAGCCGTTTACGGCCGGACTGAGTGGGTGGGGGGAACTGACAGACACTCAGCAAAACCAGACGCAGCAAAACACACAACAAAAAAGACGCTACAGATGGAAGCATTTAAAGGCCGTTCTTAGCAACGCAGTTCTTCCAAAGCATGTTTTTCTCCCGTGTCCTACTTGCCTGCCGATAACTGAGACGGTGCCTGGTTACAGACATGCGCGTGTTGAGCACATCTAGAGGGTAGGTGATGCACGTCGAGGTCGCGCCTAAAGAACCCACAAGTCCCCCTGGGTGAAACGCGTGCCTGAAACGGATACTTTTCGGACCTGTGAAAAGAGCGTCTATTCGGGCGGGAATTGAATTTCTGGTCTGCAGGCAGTTACTCCATCACCCATTTTTAACCGCACCTGCAGCTGCCCCAGCAAGGAGTCGATTGATCTTGGAGCTGCTGGCGTTGAGCCTCTCCAGTGCATTGAGATAACGCTCAAACGAAAAGTAGACTATGCCGCTGTGTGGAAATGCCCTGCAGGAGAACACTGCGGCGGACTGAATCGATAAGGTAGACCATCAACACTAAGGCTGCCTGAATGGCAAGGCACTGCGCAAACACCAGGCGTGTTCCTAACCTGGAAATAGCAGAGAAATTTCCCTTCCAAAGTGCCAGCACACCTTCGTTGCGGACGAGCAGGCTCATCTCCTGCGGGAGGCGCCGTAGAGCAAAGGTCCCTCCACTAACGGCGCTTTTGACCTGAAAGGCAGCACTCAAATCGCCTAGGAGTTTTGAGGTCTTCTCAATACAGAGGCAGCCTCAGCAATGCACCTCACATCAGACGATGCATGCAGAGACGGAAGGCTGCCGATAGCTTCATCGGCGTGCATATTTAGCCAAAGCCTCCAGCCTGCGACTCGCATGTCGGTAGAGGAAGCGCCTACTTGCAGCCTCATCTTCACCCTGTCTAGAGGATACACGGCAGTCTTCGCCATTGTGCCCGCAATGGAGCCTCTCAGAAAATGGCAAATCCAGCAGAGTGATGCGCTGAGCTTATTGGGCTTTTCAGGACTCCGCGAAAAACCCTCCGCCTCAGCTCCCACGTGAAAGGCCATCCTTCAAAGATTTTAAGGCTCTGGTCAGCATCGCACGCAAGAAGGAGCCACCCAGAGGGCGGCTACCCCTTGACGAAACCAACCACTTGGAAGTTCCGCTAGGTAATTAGAATCTTTGGGATTGTTACAAAGGGCAAACACGGCTTCTGTTATTAAACAATATATCTGTGCTGCTTTCAGCTGACAATTTAAACGCGGGGAAGATTAAAAAAATGCCTTTCTAAAATTCCGATGCAAACCTAGCAGGGCTGCAAGTTGGCGGGCAGCATGCGCAACAAATGGGGCTCCCTTATCATGCAAGAAACGATGCACCTAAAAATTATATTTCCCTGAAAAATGATATAATTATAAATAACTGATGCATTGCAGATGGAAAAGTGTGGTAGGACCTGAGAAGCTCTGTAGTCAAGCGCCAGCCTCTTTGGGTGTCTGTACAGCTGAATCGTATACACCGGGGAAATTCGGGTGTTACAAGCGTTTGTGCCGTTATCATGTACTGTACTCTATTCAAAACCGAGCTTTTATGCTCTGGAGATGTGAGTATGTATTGTTATGATCGCACTGGTTGGGCACTTGCACAGTTCATTGCAGTACTTGAGGGTGGCCATTAACTTCTGTTAAGCGCCAGCCCTCTGGCGCGAGAGCATGCGGAAGCGTGACTCTGCCGTTTCTTCTGCTTGGATCTATAAAATTCAACATCCATCCAACCCCCAGGTAACGGGCAGCGGCTCCTTAAGTGCTGATGCGCCTAACACGGTAACAGCTTCCATCCCCGCCGGTCTGCTCAGCCACCGGAGGAAGTATATTCTGCGATAATGGGGGGCCACGGTGGGCTGAACATCTTACCGCAGAAACGTTGGCATGTGTATCGTGACGACAACCGGCTGCGAGTACTTCGAGATGAACGCGAGTTTCAGGAAGCGATTGCAGCTGAACGCCAGCAACAGCAGCGCCGTGTTATGAGCGATGTTGTTACGCTTATGAAACGCAGGAAACTTGGGGCAACATGCGAATCGCCGGCTCCTTCCAACCCCGACCTCCCTCCCACAGCTCCGTCAGACATTGCTGAAGCTGTACGTACACCACAGCCAAAGGGGGAGAGAGTGCCCCTCGGAATCCAGGAGAAGAATGTTTTAGGCAGACAGGAGCGAAGTGTTCAGGAGGTTCTGCGTGCTGGCTCTGCCTGGCGGGGTTCAAGTCCCGTCGGTGGATGTACACCTGGCGATCAAGGCAGGTCTTCTCCTCGTAAAGTCGCATCGCTTGCGGATGCAGACTTTTCTGGCAAACTCCAACTTCAACGCACCACGGTTCCTTCCAATGCGACAAGTGGTGACACGCGAGACCAGGGGCCGTTGCTAGCTCGGCCCCTTGATCGGAGACGCGGGAGAATTGACTTTTTGAAGAGGCAGCCGGATGAGCACCTTAATTTCTTTGCGGACGCTGAGCGCGAAGTCTGTAAACAGCAGAAGGAACGGCAACGTTATTTGCTTCAGGCGGGGCATTCGGCCACCCGCCAGAGCGAATTTTCGGGGATTTTAAAGCAGCAAAAGAATGTCTGGTATCAAGCGGAGATGCCGTCAAACCGGCTGGCCAGGGAGGAGCGGGAAGGCCACCAGATAAATGAACGAACGTGCGCAAAGGTTGAAGCCGCTGCAGAAGAGGCAAGGCGGCGAATGCTGGCTGCCCCCCGGCAGCAGCCTGCTCGCTCAAAGCCAGGCAGTTCGTCTTGTGTGAGCGCGAATATCGGGCAGCAACAAACAGCCGAATGCATCCAGTTAAACTCGGATAATTCCGATAGTGATGTCTGCATTTCCAGCGAATCTTTCATCCGGCCAAAGGGTTATGAGGGGACTGGCAGCACCAGGGAGGCCAAGGAGAAGAAGGCGGCGTCGAAGTCTGACAGGCGCTGCTCTCGGAGAGAACGGAAGCTTCTGAAGCAAATGAAGCGCAAGTGGATGCTCCAGGCACTGGAAATGCAGCCGAAAGTTGAAGGTTTGAGGCAGCAAAATAAGGCTGAGGAGGGAAAAAAAAGAGCTTTCAGAGAAAGCCGCTGAAAATCACTCGCTGGTGTGCAGCATCCTTTTTCTTGCTTGCTGTGCGTGGCTCCCTACGCCATTCGTGCTTAGCAGAACTAGCAAAACTTTAAACGTAGTGAGCAACCAGTGGCCAGCAGCCTGCTGGAAGGCAAGCACGCTTGAATACCCGTCAGGCGGAGCTGAGCAGCGGCAGTTCGAGCGCGGCGTGCCTCTCGTCGTGTGAACCAGCTGGCAGCAAACAAACCTCCGCCAACTGGTTAAGATATCCTCAACGCGTCAGGCGTTGCTTTTGTGCGCGCCCTTGAAGAGAATCCGCTGTGAACATCTCACTCTGTTCCTCTGTCTGTCTCCTCGACGTAGTCAGACGGCATTTCGCGGGAATAAAGATAGTCACAGATTCAGGGCTACCCTACTCGCACTTGGTAAGCGTCAGGTACTTGTTTTTCAGCGACCGCGGTTCTTACTAAGTGCACGACTCGAAGAGCAGGCAGTTGGCTCGCCCTCCAACGCCAGCGCCCCATCAGAGCATATTGCCTTCCAGATTTCAGTTGAGACAATTCTAGCTGTTTCTCCCAAGGCGCTAAGAGCAGCTGAGCAGAAATCGAGTTGAGCCAATAAATAACAAAAATAGCTAAACGAATGGCGCTAATAAAAAAAAACATTTTAAAACAGAGGGGAAAGCTGCGTGGAGTACTCATACATGAAGGGAATTCGCCTGTCATTCAAGGACACCCACTCGGCGCAGTGCCGAGGGTGCGAAGTTCTTATTGTAACAGTCGGTTTGACATACTAAATGGTGCTGCCAGGATCTGCCCTGTCCGCGGAATTGGCGACTCTACCAGGGGTTAAAAATACTGCCAACGCAACTGTGCAAGCCCTTTTATAGGTCCGTTCCACGGACAGCTGAACCAGTATACCGGTGTGCATGTGCGTTTAGCTAAGCATGTGTTACAAGTGTATGAGGGGGAATGAAAAAGGGTGGTCTGCCTGGTTTCGGCGAGCGCTTCATTTCGTACACATTACGGAAAATTTCGCCTTTGCTTTTGTCTCCGTTCCTGGGTGAGCTCTTTCGCTAGGCGAATGATTTCCGATGGATGCAACCCGGGGCGCTGCATTCGAATCTGTTGGACAAGTTGAATAACTGGCTGCTCAGGCTGGGCCAACAAGGGGTGAAATATTTGCTGGTCTTTCTTTTCCTCTGCGTCCTCCTCCTGCCTCTGGCTCATTTTATCCACGTCTTCTCCTTCTGTTCCGGTTTCGTTGTCGTCGTGAGACTCCTCTATGGGTGGTACCTGGCCATCCGAGGGCCTGTAGCTTGGCGGGGGTATTTTATTGCTTGAGGAGTTTACTGAAGAAAACGACGGATGGGGCCCTGCACGGAGATCCCCTTCGCTGACGCCGAGGCGGCCTATAATTCCTGATTTTTTCAGTCTCTCATGCAATATAGCAGAAGGCCTCGCCGCTAGTTCGTGCTCCACTTGCGTCCCGTTGTGCTTGCGCAGAAGTTGAATTGCCTGTGTTAAAAGGCTGTCCACGTAAGCCATGAGTGCCGGAGCATCCAACTCGGTGAGCTCACCTCGGTAGGCATTAAGTAGCCCCAGCAGTCTTTTCGCATTGTCGCCAAATTCATCGTCCATATCTTCTGGGCTAACGGCTAGCATTTTGTTTATTTCCTTTTCTGCAGCTTCCAGCTGTGCGCTTATTGCGCCTCGGCGCTGAACTGCTTTTGTCCTCTGAGCCGCTTCTCTTGCCTTCTTCCGTTTGGCTGCGCTCCATGTTAAGAACTCCTTGACTAAGATCATGCAGATGGATACAATGAAAAGAGTCGTGCCGTTCACTGCTACGTCGCCCCAAAAGCCTCGTGGCTCGAGCCGTGCTTCACTGAAGTTAATTGGGACCTCTATGATTTTTCCACTTCCGTCAGTTACGCGCAAAGTCACCGAAGAAGACCCTTCTTGCCGTTCGATTGGGTATTGTGGCTCCATAGGGGCAGCTGCTTCTAGAGGTAACTCATATTGCGTCTGTGACACCGACGCGGAATCCAATGTATACGGCATCTCAACCGCAAACATTTCGTCTGAATTCATCTCGTAAGCAGTATCCTGCGAATCAGCAATGCGCGCCGATTCCTAGAACGTTAATCGTTAAGGGATGGCTCATCGTGAAAAGGCTAAAGCATGTGTTGTTTGGAAGTTTCTGGGATTGATTTGTTTATTATTTTCATACCCTTGAAGGACCGCCGAGATTTTCAAGCCATTCAAGAAGGGGCAATCTGAGCATGTAGTTGCGGGCGCGGATTTTGCGCTGCCCCCGTGCTTAGGGGATGCGAAGCCTAAATATAGGCTTCGCACGCTTATCCTAAATGCTATTAAAATGTAAAGGCAGTATTATCACATGATATTGCCCGCATTTTTGTGAAATGTTTGACCTGCCCCACACCGCCAGTAGGCCGATAGTTCAGTTGGATAGAATGCCCGGCTACGGACCGGGTGGTCGTGGGTTCGAATCCTGCTCGGCCTAGCTTTCAAAATAGGCACGATTGTATTTTCCACTTTTCTTCGTAATACGAATTGTCTGTAGTTTTGAAGCCTCATTGGTTTTAGTATACTCGCAAAGCTCCCATGAAAATTAGGGAACTGTAAAAGCAACAACAGGCTAGCCCTGTGGACAGTGACCCAGGAGCAGATGATGGAGGCTTCGTTTGTTGAGAGGGTACTAAGGGCGGGTTGCTTGGTGTGACGGTATTTTTATAGCATATGTATTTCCATCATCGAGAAGTTTTCATCTGAGGGGCCAACAGGCTCCACAGGTGTTTCAAGGCCGCACAATTACTACGAGCTGCCTCAGCTTCAACTTCCCACTCCTTTTTGGTACTCCTCAAGGAGCTTGCCAAACGCAGATCACGGAATGGGATCATATTAACGGTTTTTTTTCCGCATATACGGCTTAACAATTTGGTGTTTCGCGCGAGGCGTTTCATTTTTGTGTACAGGAGAACCCAGGATACAGGATATATTAAATAGTGTTATTATTAACAGCGTACTAGTTTTTACCCTGAGCAAAGCGTGGGTATCAACGGCATCTGATGGAATCGTGTACTCCTGTGTAAAAGCAGAGGTCCATTTTACCGTGTGTGACTCGTCAGTTTTCATACCCCCTGGATGTTGTGCTCCTCGCAATATTTGTGGGCTCGTGATCTTGAAGCAGTTCTTGCCTACAAGAGCTCTCCTCCCGCGCGGTTTTTCCACGCGCATTATGAAGATGTTTCTTAGCCAAGGGCCTCTTGACCGCAATCCCATATCTCACAAGAGTGGCCGCCCGCCCCCTCCCTCATCAGCGCTGGCCCCCGGGGCTTCTGGAGCGACGGGGTCGCCAGGGCCGAGCGAGTTGCCTCTGCCGGGGCTCCTTGAAGGGGAGGATGCCTTACGGTTCAGTGGGGAGCAAGCCAAAGTAATCAAGAATGCGGTGAAGCGCATTTTGAGGTGGAAGAGGGACAGCTTCCCAGGCGGACAGCCAGTGTCTCTCAGCATGCAAAATATTACAGGTAGGGAGGGCTAGTGGCATTGGTCTTCACATCGGGAGTTTTGCTATCTTTCCACAAACACAAATTTGTAGCCACCCTTTGACTGGCTGCAGTAGCTTTCTTAACGCTCACGAATTCGTAAGCCCACAAGGTGCTCCACCGCACCAGAAAGCTCTAGTGCCTGAGGTACTTGGTGTTTGCGGGCCTGCAGAGTTGTTTCGCAACGCCTACGTTGCCTGTGAAAAGACAGACGGCGTTCGCTTTCTATTGGTTGGCGCAGATCATCATTTGTATCTCATTGGGCGCCGCGACGAGGTGAGATGAAACCATGAAGAAATGACACAACTGCTAGCTCGATGTGAGCCTCCCTCCTGGTCCAGTGAGCGTGAGCTCCCTGCGACGCCTGGATGCTAAGGGTGCACGTTGGGATCGCACGAATCGGTCTCCAGGCCGTAGAGGGGCGGCCCTGGATTACTTCGTTGGGGCTCAAGGCCATTCAACCGGTATGTACAGTGCGATCACTGTGGGGCAGGTCCGCATGGTTGAGGACATGTACCTCCCTAGGACAGTTGATTTGGCGGAGTCGCAGGAAATGACGCTTCTGGACGGGGAGCTGGTCTTGGTAAGAACGCCGCCAGTCAAAAATGCAGCCCTTCACGAGGAGGCTCTGTTTTTGTGGTTCTGGTCGCCGTTGAGTTACGGAGAGGCGGGGCAGCTGCGTTGTTAGTTGGCGTATTCTTAGGTGGCGTAAGAAGTTTCAATTTCCGCCGTTCGCTTTAACTTGCCTTTTTTTTGTGATTCTCAGGACAGGCGCGATGACGGCAGTTTGGTGTGGCGGTACCTGATCTACGACTGCGTGGCGGTGGACGGGGACGAGGAGGTTCAGAAATTGAATTTGTTGCGGCGGCTACAGGCTGCAAAGAAGTTTGTTGCAGAGCCGCTGGCAAGACTTCGGGAGGCACAGCTTCGCCAAGCGGCAGATTTGCGTGCACGCAACGAGCAGCTGGTCTACGGGTCCACAAACTCCACGGATGGGACGTCTACTTCCGAACTAGCAGGAAGGGTACTGAAGGATCCGCCGATGGAAATATACTTGAAGGCGAGGCTGTGTGCAAGGATGGGCATTCCCGCAGTGGTTTCAGGGCTGTTTTGCTTGCTGCCAGTTTAGAGTAGCTGGAGCATGCTGGGTGCCTGTACACCCTGTTCTTGGGCGGCCAGCTCGGTTACACACGCGTGCCGCTGCGTTTTGAACCTCAGGGGTCTGATGGATTGTGCGGCACCTTCTGCAGGACTTTTTTGAAATATTCGACTTGCAGGCGATTCGGAGGCTTGCACTTCGGCTTCCCCATCCATCAGACGGCATAATCTTTACGCCAGTCAAGCTGCCCTACGTCACAGGCACGTCGCCGCTCCTCCTGAAGTGGAAGCCCCCTCATCTCAACACTGTAAGTGGCCAGTAATGACGCGGCCGAGGTGCCGAACGCCCAAAGGCTGCAGAGGTGGAGCGTTTCGTGCTCTGTCCATGCACTGAATAAGCTAGACTCAGGGGAAGCATTAGAGCTGCTTTCCATGTCGAAGGGGTTACCACCTTCGCTATGGGGGTTGTTGTATAATTGCGTGTCTCTCCGTGTCTTCTCTTTCCCCACAGGTCGATTTCAGCGTCGAGCCTGTCTACGACTTGGACGGCGTGCCGCAGATCTTCATCTTGTGTGCAAGCTATCGTGTGAGGGGCCGAGTTGGTCTTTGCATGTTTCTGTGGGAGTCTGCTGGTACACGCTTGGCTTGTCTGTTGGATGCTGTTTGGGGAGTTCGTCGTCTTGAAGCGAACAATGCATCGTAGCTGGAAATCCTGGGAGGGAATGCGTGGCTGGGAGATCGCGGCTACCGCATTGCCCGAAGTGCACAGCCCTGGTTGTTTTGTTGCGCGCCTCCATTGCAGGGGGTGCGGACTTTCGCAGGTCTTGTGTTGGCTCCGTATGGCGAGTTTTACAAGGAGCTGTACGATATGGCTTGGTGGGCTTCCGCCAACTTGTCCTCCGATTGTTGATTCAGAATGTTCGCGCACTCTGCAGTGGACAGACACAGCAAAGCCACATCCCACGCTACGCTTGCCTCATGGGGTTGCTGCTCAAAGATAATGGTTGTGACTATCCACCTGCATGCTGTGTTTTCGTGCGTTTGCAAACCTTCACCACAATAGGCGCACACACAGACTCCGACAGAACGTTACTCTGGAACTTTATATTTAACGGTGTTTTCGTTGCGGTTGAGTTGTGCGCTTGCCAGCCGGGGAAGCGCAGGCGGCGCAATCGTGGAATGCTTCTGGAGGGCCACAGCGCCAGTCTACACCTTCTATCCAGCGCTGCGGGAACGGCCAACTGCTCGTGAGGAGCAGCGCTGGAACACAAGAAACCAGGGCCACCCCTTTTACGATTTTGACCGGGGCGAATGGCGCGAAGGCGGATGGGTGGCCGAGCGAATCCGGACGGTGAGAGGGGGACTTGGCTGCAGCGATCCGACACCTGAACCGTGTGGATTGGGTGTGACCCAGCAGCCACTTGGCATACGTTTTGAATTTCACGTTGCATTTACGCAGCGCAAGTCTGAGGTTCTCTCACATCTGGTGCTGCCCACCATTTCGGTACTTTCGCTCTCTGGGCTCTGTGGCTCAGGACAAGGCAATGCCCAACGACGTAAAGGTCCTCATCAGCGTCAAGCGAGTTAGTCTTTAGCCAGTCTCCGCTCGATCGCTTTCACTGAAAATGCGCGTACAGATGCTATTGCATGCGTCTTTTCCCTCCCGCACACACAGCATTCCCTGGGTGTTTGAATTGGTGCGCCCAGAGCATTGATGACGGGGTCAGCTTCACGACGCTTCAGCACGAAATCGAGCGTTTCAAGCAGCACAAGAAGCGACGAGTTGCTGAATTTTGCAGAGGAGTGGTTGATACGTCCAGTGGAGACCCCGAAAATGGCTAGCAATGCGTTGCTTATGGAATAGGAGCCGATTTGGGCAGCCGATGTCTCGTGGGCTCGTGCGGTTTGCATGAAGCAGTTGGCCTTTTCGAAGCGTTCACACCATGGAACCGCCGAGGTCTCAACCTTTCATCTACAATGTGCGTTGCCAAGGAGCACTGGCGGCACGCCACAGGCCCAAGGCGGTGCCCAGCCTCTATGCACGAAGAGCGGCATGAAGGCGCGTGCGTTACGCCCTTTAACTGCAAGCAGCAGGCAGCATTCGTGCTGAAGGGCTGCATCGGAGTAGAGGTGGCAACGGAGCTTAGGAAACGCATGCGCTGTTGACTCTGTACGGCAGGTCAATTACTGGCAGCAGGTAGTCATCGTGCTGGCTCTTTGGGGGCCCCGCCGGTTTATTTGCATGGTGGTGTTGGCCCTCACTGGCGTCTACGGATGTGCAAACACTTTGGAGGCCTTCCCCTCTTGAGTTGTAAGTACGCCAATCATCCACGCGAAACTGAAACCTGCGGCCTTAGGGAAGTGATTTGCTCGCGGTGTATGAACAACAGTGCTGACACTCTGTACATGTGGCTGTTCGTGGGATATGCGGCTATTCGCCACCTTCCTGGGCTACAGCGGGCCCGCGTGTTCCCACAAGAGCCATACTGCCTCCACCCAGCGGCCAAGGGACTCAAGAACTCCAATGGGTAGACACGCAGGTCGCCCGGTCACGATGTTCTACTTGAGCGTTTTTCAACTGCAGAGTCTGTAGGGGGATTGGCAACATCTGAATTCGATTCGTTTTCACCGCATGCATCCGAAGCCCCAACTTTTGTTTAAAAGTTAAAATTAGGCAGGGCACAAGATCGGATTTGTGCGAAACTCAGTTTGTCAAGCTAAAACAAAATGGCGAGCGTCTCTTTACAGCCTTATCCGCGCTGCCTTGCGTGGGGAAGAGAGAGACAGTCTGCGGTGAAGGAGCATTCAAGGCTTGTTGGGCTCAGCTGCAAAAGATAGAGTTGGCGGCTCCATCGCTGCTGGCCCATGAAGGCGTGCGTCTTAAAGGGTTGAGGCCTACGGTGTCTTTCAGCCTAAAATCGCCCATCTCCGAAATAGCCCTTTTGCCCCAAAGGTCGCGAAAGACCAGCTTGTGACGACCCACCCCGCAGCCTCCCGTCGAAGGCGCTGCCTCCTCACTGCCCCAAGGAATGCGGCGAGGCCTCGCGGCTTGCTTCCCTGGTACTTCTTTTCAGTCTCTCGCTTTGCTGCTGCGCTTTAAAAGAACTTCGGGCTGGTGTCTCTTCGGTGCTACAAGAGAGCGTAGAGACGCGCTGCCGATACACCTGAGGTAGAACTGTGCAGACAACATCGACAGACGCTGCATGCTAGCTGTATGTACACCGCAGCTAACGCACACTATCCGTAATAAACCCTTCTTAAGTCCTGGCAACAGCTAGGGCTTACGGCCTCGTGCTAGGGGGCAGTGCGCATGCGGCGGGCTGCACGGGCACTCTCCGCATCCTCCCCGCTTGGTGCAGCAGCAGCAGAGCTGCGTGGTGGGGAAGGAGAGACAATGGCACGCCTCCCTCTCTTTCCTTTCTTAGGTTCTGCGTTACTGTGGCAATTGGGGTCATCTGCTGCCTCCGAAGTGTCACTCCTCTCTTTGCTGCTGCTGCTGCTGCTTCTCTGGGGCCTGGGGCTTGCTGGGATCGTCTCCTGCAAATAGCTGCGGAGCCTCAAATACCCGGGGTGCACCCCGGCCACTCCAATGATGTCTCGTCCCTCGTGAAGCAGCTCAGTCGACACGCTGCAACGCATGCCAACACAGCTCGTGTACATACACCTCAGCTGCGCAGCTGCAGCAGGCCTGAGGTTCACAAATACACCGCAGAAGCAAAGTCGGCTCAAAACCGAAGACGTACATACACCCCAGTGTGCCATTTCTCACTCCATCTGTTTTTCCTTCGCTGCAGCTGCCGCCAGGCAAACGAAAGCCTGCTCGGACAAAAAAGGCAGCCCTGTGAGCGCAGCGCCTGTGAGGCCTGAGAATCTCTAGAGACGGAACAAACAACTCTCGCACAACTCCCACGCCTCCCCTAGTGCCGCCCGACCTGTGCAGTCAGCAGAGCATCAAAACCCGCCTCGTGGCTCCGAGCCTCAGGCAGCTCGTTGGCGACGTTCAGCTCCTGCCCAGCCACACCAACCCTCAACACCACCGCCCTCGTCATGGTTTAGGGTTTAGGGTTTAGGGTTTAGGGTTTAAAGCCTACCTTAAATGAGAAGTCGAAGGTGCTCTTGCGGCTCTCGCAGATCACAAAGCAACAACCCAACCCAGGCATGGCAAGCAGGTGGTTTCGAAGCGGATGCAGCGACGTGCTGCGGCAAGACACACCCTAAACCCTAATTGCTTCACCATCACTGCATCGATGCTTGGGGTTTAGCGTTAGGGGTTTAGGGTTTAGGGTTTAGGGTTTAGGGTTTACCGGCCAAATGTACTGCAGGGAGTAAGATAAGTAGCGATGTATTTTGTGTCGAAGACGCCGCCGATAAAAAGCCTGCGCAGTTCCCCACGCTTCAAACCCTAAACCCTAAACCCTAAGCCGTAAGCCGTAAACCCTAAACCCTAAACCCTAAACCCTAAACCCTAAACCCTAAGGCTCACCTGCAGACTTCGCTTGCAAAAGCTTGCAGCGACGACGGGACCTCTTCGACGAACTTGTCGATGAGGTGCAGCAAGTCAAAGAGGCCGTTGTGGACCACAAGGGGGGTGCCTGTTTCTATTAGAGCTGCCGCAAGGGCAGACAAACCCCCACCGTAGCATCTGCTGCTGCTGTGCTCTCCACCGGGTGTATCGACACCTCCCAGCACTGCAGCACCAGCAGCTACGCCCTGCAGCTTCTCATGGCCCCGATCTCCTTGTGGGCATTTTGCTGCCGCTGCTGCTGCTGCTTTAGCTGCGCCGCTTCTCTGTGAGCCGCCATTCCTAATCCGCTCCCCTTCCTCGCTGCTGCTGCTGCTGCTGCTGCTGCTGCTGCTGCTGCTGCTGCTGGCGGCGTTTTCAGTCTGGCCGCCGCCGCGCTTGCGGCCTTCACTGCGCTGACACCGATGCGCAATATCCTGCTGCTGCTGCCGCAGCTGCTGCTGCCATGCCTCAAGCTCCTGCTGCTGCTGCTGCTGCACATCACAGAGCCGTTCGTAGTCGAGGCTGCAGAGGCGCAACACTCTAACCCTAACCGTTAAACACTGAACGCGAAACCCGAATTCTGTGCAGACTGCTGCTGCCTCCGCCAGGCCCCAAAGAAAGAACCAGTGCCCAATCATGCGTGGTTTAGGGTTTAGGGTTTAGGGTTTGCTTGCCCGTTCGCAAGCCAGCGGTTGAAGTCAAAGCCGTTGCGTTGAAGAAACCGCAGCGCATACAAATCCACGGAGAAGACGCTGCGGCCCCTCTGAGCAGCAACTCAAATCCAAAACCCCAAGGCCCTCAGCGCATCTTTCAGGAAGGCCAGGCGGATTAAATTGGCAGCAGAGCCCCGAGAAACGCCGCAGATTGCCAATATACCGCAATTCAGATCAGGGTTTAGGGTTTAGGGTTTAGGGTTTAGGGTTTAGGGTTTACGCGGGGATGTGCGTCGAAAGTGTAGGGCTGCAAAATCCATTGTTTCGGATTTTTCTTGTCTCGCCGTGCACAGCAAATCCCGACTTGCACTGCCACACAAACCCTAAACCCTAACCTTAGCCCTAAACCCTAACCCTAACCCTAAGCCCTAAACCCTAAGCC
>JRZD01000142.1:0-13827 GCA_000826945.1 Eimeria nieschulzi
GCCACAAGGGCAAGGGAAGCAAAAGCGAACCTCATCGTAAGAATATGCAAGATGAAAGGTCAACAAAAAACTTATATGTCCAGTGGAAGGGCTGAAGTGGAAGAGACGAGGATTCACATTCGTGGAGAATTGTGTGGTGTCAACCCTGCCTCTTGCATTCCAGATCCGGCATGTGGGGAGGAGCTCTGCGTTCCTCATCCCTTTCATTCTTTTTAAAAATTTCTTTTAATACGTAGCCGCTTTTCTAAAAACATATCTTCAATATTTTAGTTATTGGAGAAAGCGACAGATAGCCAAGAAGCTTAAGGATCAATTTGTCTTCTGGAATCCCATGAGCCATTTTTCCCTACACCTCCTACATCCGTTCACCTTGATGCATTGCGAACATTCAGAAGGGATTCAACTGTAATGCATAAATGCTATAGAGAGTTTCATTGGGTTTTTTTACATGTCTATAGAGATTAGAAACCAAGGGCCCAGCGTTGTTGTGGTTTATGGAGGTTACATCCTCGCTCTCGTTCCATAGTTCGATCGAAACACGTGAAGCTTTGCACAGGATAAGGGGTTTTCAGAGCTCACTTTTGCTGCAACACTGAGTTGTGTCTTGTTATGAGGCATGAAGGAATGCTTAGACTTCGTTCCAACTAACCCTTTAAGACTCGGACTATCGGTGTAGTCTGTTACGGTGTATGTTCAATACTGTAATACTTGCCTGTGCTCGGCACTAGCCCACCTCCATAGATTGTCTGTTGGTGTGAAAAATCCTTTTATTTTTAACTATATAGGGACGCAGGCCCTTTAGGAATCACTTTAAGGCCTGGGGAAGAGCGTGCATCCACAACTCGATATTTAAAACCCCGAGCAGCGCCAACCCCCAACGACAGCTCCCTGTCTTAGTCCTCCCTAGTACCTTAATCCGATTAATTAGCACTTCTTGGCCCTTCACACGATGGGGTTGATGCCGACTGCCTGTATAGACAACATAGTTATTTGATAGTTTTCCCGGCACCCGACTCTGCGTCCCTTTTTCCTTTGAAGGCCCGCTGTTCTCCCCTAATACTAATAGAACTAAGCATAAATTGTCTTAGTCTCTGCTATCACGCTAATAATTCCATCTAAATCAACACACAAGGAGTTGAATAGTTGATGCACCCCTACTCAGATCTCCACACTCGGTAGTCAGCCTACAAGCTCTCTGTAAATTTCTCAATAACTTCACACAGAATTCTTAAACACATCAAAGTTCAAACATGAAATGAGATTAGAACCTAGATGTCTAAATGTCCCGAAGTCTAGCGGGAAAGTTCTGTGTGCTACATGAAGTCAAGTTCCCCATAGATGGCCTCAATCCCTCACCTAGGCCTCAAGGCATTAGGGGTTTAGTTGGGCCTTAAAGCGTTGGCCTTAACTCCCGATCATTAGGCTTCAATACCGATGGTCTCTTAAGGCCTTTTTAGCACTTTCTTAATTCACTTACCCTTGCCCCAAGATACGGATAGCCTTTCCAATATAATATTACTTAGATTATGTTGTCTTACTTAGCTTACTCCTCCAGGTACTTAGATTTTGCACTTAACTTAGGCTGACAGACCCTAGCATGGCGCAGGCTAAGGCCTGGACCATGAATAATCTAGACGACCTCACCAGGGTTCTGTAGGTCAGTATAAATAGGGTAAGTTTTTCGCTGTTTTCTGCTAAGACGCCCAGATCCAATCACCCCCTTCGCACCCATGTGCTAGCGTTTGCTATCAACACCTAGATCTTTAACCATCTCCACTTGACTCAAAGGAAGGGAATGAGCACTCAAAGGCCTTAAAACAATAAGGTTAATAAGTTAGAATATTCTCAGCAAAAAGCTGAACTAAAGAAAAGCCTTCCTTCCTTTAAGGGTCTCTGTCCCTCTCGTCCAACATTCCATCAATCTCAGGGGATACACAGAAATAAATACACAAGCTAGGGGTCTTACAAACCGACTCTCTGAAGCGGCCACTCACGCCTAAGCCGCCACTCCACATATATTACGCCTATTCTCCTGGTTATAAATAACTTATTATTTCACTCGTACTCATTTAGGAAGCGCTCCCACAAACGGCACCACATTCTATCGATCCCAGAATTCAAGTACTAGCCAGACGCTTATTCCAATCTCCTTCGTTACCAGTAACACTCTTAAGTTATGTAACAAAATATTATGCAATGCTGTAATTAAAGTAATCATTTCATGAACTCTGGAAAGCTCTCAACAGCAACACCTAAGGCCATAACTAACACACGCTGCCCAACTGCAATCCACAGACGTCCCAAAACAACACCAAAAGCCGTACCCACGCACCAGTTAACTTAAAATAAACTAAACGTTATAAATAATTTAAACCGGCCTTAAGAAAATCCAAAACAAAAGACCTACCCTTCATACGTACTCACGAAACACCACCAATATATCCTCAGACATATGCTCGCTTATCCCGAAACCATGAAGCATCCTCAAGGTCCCGAACTTAGATTATTAATAGAAATGCATACACTTTAAACCTTAACACTACATAGCCCAACAAACTCACTGCGGAAGTCCCCAACCCAGACCTCCCAACACACTGTTCAGTCCCAAGTCGCCGCTAACGCAGCTCACATAACTAAGAAAGAACTAGCTAAATTCCTCTCCCATTGGCGCACTAAATAAAATCACAAATACTCTAAATTATACAATAAAACTAGGTACAAAGGCTCTGTATTGACTCTCCAACCCGTCCGACCAAGTCCCAAAACCGTAGGCCAACACCCGATCTACGTTCAACGCAACACCTTGCCCCCTCTAATCTTTATATATAAAACTCCCAACCTTTATAGCCCATTCTATTTCAATATTCTGCATTAAAACAAACATTTTTAGGTGCATCCCCTACTCTGCAGCTATTGCACCAACGTCCATGTCTAGCGAACACCATCGCTGGACACTTCAAATTACCACCAAAACCTCTATCCATGCGCCAGTATACTTAAAAAATATAGTACCACTGCCAAACTTACAGCCGAGCTTATCTCAATATTCGGCATTTAAATAAACACTTTAAAGAGCATCCCGGACTCCTGCAGGCATTATACTCAGGCCCATAAATAACAAATATTCTTAGACACCTTAAATTACTACCAAAACCTTTATCTATTCACCAGTATACTTAAAAACTAATTGAGTTTAATTTATAAAAAGGGCCCGCTCAAGGACAGGCTACAATTCGAAACTTGCGTATCATCTCCACACCGACAGGACACGCCACTCCAGTGTTTAGCGATGCTCACGGTCCTTAAAATAAATGTAAAATCCAATTTCTTAACTTAACTATTTAACTTTATGCGTATTTTTAATTTCTAGATATTAAGCACCATCAAATACACACCAATACTCACTGTCGCTGTGCACCACCAAAGGCTAGCATCACAACAGGCACACCCCAATGTTTAACCTATTTCCAAACCTCCAAACTGCTCCCTGACTAGCTCAATGTTTATAAAAATTACGATTATAAATAATCAGACGTCTATCAATGGCCTGTGCCCTGGAACAAACAATTGCCTAGCCGTACACCGGCATTCCAACCACCAACACCCCGTCAGGCATACATAATAACATACATCATACATGACAATGAGGGCTAGTCGCTAGCCGGAGCTTTCCGGTAAGACCTTCCAACCCTTTACTTACCATAATTCTCAGCGCTCACCACAGGGCAGCCCACAAGTTACCAAACACACTCGCTATACACAGAAGCCTTACTTCGTAGTTGCCGGGCCGTCAGAAAGCCAAAGCTGGCCAGGCCACTAGCTTCCCCGAGGCCACTCAGCACACTCATCCGCCCTTGTCCCTTACACCATAGACAAGCACATCCAGAAACACTCTAAACTCATTACCCTTTAGTATTCAATAGCCCCATGAGCTCCTTAGCTGTTTCTCCGGAATATCTTGGATACGCGCGATGCCTGCCGGAACACCATGGGTGGCTCGAGGTTCTTCTAGAAACGGAGCTCCACCTGGGCGGCTCATGGCCGAGCTTCACCCTGGCTGTTCGAGGCTCTTGTAGGACCCGAGCTCCACCCTGTGTCCATGATGCGTCCTGTTCACACTCAGGCTGGGCCCAGTCACTTCATTGGCTCGTAACACCTTAAGCCAGAGCTATATCGCTGCCCAAACTAAGGGCTAACCGAGCGCCAAACTCTGCCTAAAGAGGGTAACACGAACCCTTGGCCATTAGCGCTTCGCCTGGGACCCTGAAGACACGCCAATCCTGAAAACTGACCCATCATCGCTATTAGGACGTCTCCTAGTGCGGAAACCGTGACCCTGCTATTTTTGCTCTGGGAAATAAACCCTGACCCAGCACTTCCCAGACACCAAGAGCACGAAGGCCCGAGGCCACTCAAGGGCAGAGTACGGCTGGGGCCCACTAGAGGAGACAGGAGGGCTGCGTCTGGGAATGTCAGCCACATCAGTGAGTTTAGTAATGTTCAATACAGACGGTGCCTGGGAGGGGAATTGTCTTTCGGGGTTAGCACTGCCCAAGCGTTTAGGCATCGCTTCGCGAGTCTCGTATTCTTCCTTACCCTGGCCCCACAAAGATCCCTGAGGGCCCATCTCCCCTATATAACGGGATATCGGTAGGATTCTCACAGTGAGTGTACTGGTATTCAACTAGATTATGTAGCGCATGGAGAAAAGTATTACACGGGTTTGTGCTCATATCGAGTGGTGGACGCGCATGACACAAATGATAGTGAAAATGGCAGCTGCCGCTGCCCTTGTTGGGATGGGTATGCATGGGTCACTCCATCTCATCCGCAATGAAGCTGCTACCGAGCATTCTAGCTGCAGGCTGGAAGTGTCCGCCGATAAACACGATATTAAAGACAGAGCATTATACAAGTGCCTCATACAGCACCTTTCTCGGGCCAAAAACCACCGCTATAACAAAGCCTGATGTACATAGCTTCCCTCCTCCAAGGCAGTGTAACCCACTGACTGGACACAGGGATGCAGTACAGGCTTGACGGCTTCAAGATTGCCGTTAGCGACGCCTGTGAGCTTTGGAGTCGTACTAACTTTGAAATGACAGGGGTCGCCAATTATATTATACTACATGACTGGCATTGGGGGGCATGAAACGTGAGTTGTGCTCCGGTGTACAAAACTGCCTGGATGGGATTGAAAAAGTATGTAATAAATATAATCAAAATAAAATATCCAAGATTGTGTTTTAGGGTGAGCAGGGCTCTCAGAGCACTGGAATGAGATAGTGCAGGCATGCAGCCCCAGTAGGGAGCAGGACAGGGCGTCTGGAAAATTCCTACTAGCATCTACGACAATATATAAAGACAAAGATTGTTTAATTTTTCCTGGATTGTCTTGTCGATTCCATTTCTGGAATCCTCAAAAGACCACTGCCAACTGCGTTGTTCAAACAACGAAGAGTCCCAAAGCCGTGGGCCATCCTGTTGTTTGGCTACTTCAGGTCCAACCAATCTGTTAGATTACCGAACTTTATAGTGGACGTAAATGCTTTGCTCCGAGGCATTGCTGGTTGCTTGCTTTGAAACGCCGATCTCTGTGGTGCGAGGTGCGAGTGACAATTCCTTACTCAATTTGGTGAAATAGTCTAGATGACTCTGGTGCGCTGTGCAACTGTCAGCCCTCGCCCAAACGGAGAAGAATAAAGAAAAGGAAATGTGTAAAGCGGTTGCAACCACGCATCACTTAGAGGTGTCACCATGTCATCACGAAACCGCCTTTTAAATGAAATGCGCGAGGCTGCACGCCAGCAGGATTCAACAGTCCGCCTTGTTGCAAAGTACGTTACACAAGTTGCTGCCTACAAAGGAAGGTCGCTGCATCAGGATACCTGGGTACTGGCTTGCTCGTATGTATGGTGAAGTAGGTCTAGATGTGCACCTGTCAAGGTAGTAGCCAAAAGTTCATACGTGTATGTACTGCACAGCGAGGATAATCTGCATGAGTGGACGGCTGCTATAAAAGGGCCGCCAGAATCTCCCTACCAGGTATTTGCCTGAGCATAAAAATGCTCGACTGTTGCTGCCTCTGCGCGAAAAATGCCACTGCCATATTGAGAGCAACCTCGTATTGCCTTTGTCACAACAGAAAGTACTTTCGAGGCTCATCAGTGCTTCTCATTGTTGTGCCTTTTTTCTTTAGGGAGGCACGTGGAAACTGAAGATTACCTGTCCTCCTACGTACCCACTTTCGCCTCCAAACGTCCAGCTTTTGACAAAGTGCTTCCACCCTAATATCGACTTTAAAACTGGTACGGATGAGTAGAAAAAGGCCCCCGGAAATTTTATTCTATTTTACAATCTGCAGCAGGATTTCGGTTATGTGCCCCATCCGATCCCCCTTCACAGCGAGAACTTTCCGAGTATACGGGGTTGTTCTAAGACAGCTGCAACGTTCCACTAAATATCAACATTGCTATATATGGGTTGCTGAGAACCAAAGCTCCAGAAAACGAACTGTACGGCAGCAACTGCTTGAACGTGTAGTATCGTATTGTTCGCCTGCAGGTTCCATATGCCTGGACATTCTTAATGCCAGTGGATGGACCCCTGCATGGAACCTCCACTATGTTTGTTTAGCAATCGTCTCTCTGTTGGATACTCCCAACGCTGACAGCCCACTGAACTGCGACGCTGGTAAGGCCCTTGAAAACACTTCAACCAGCCCCTCATCTCACCTGAATGGACCACACCTTGGCACGTGACAAACGCAAGGCGGCATCGCAACTTTTTTGCCTCGTGTGTTCTCCCACACTGCATGCGATGAGCAGATCGCTTGACGGCTTTTACGGCTCTCTGCAGGTAACCTCATCCGCTCTGGCGATATGCGAGGTTTCCGATCAATGGCTAGGATGTACACAATGGAGTATGCTGTGGGAAATGATTCGCGCTGATACATGGGAGCTTGGTGGTACAAACCAGCCACTGCAGATGAACTTCCTGAAGGATTGCAGCTGCTGAGGAAACCATGGTGTACGGCGCTATGTGGCATCCAGGCTGTTCCCTGCGAATCGTTGTCAACTTGGGCAACATATTGCTTGAGTGCAGCAGCGCTTTCAAGTCCACCAAAGCTCGCAGCACAGCGTTGCGCAGGCGTCCACAAATTTTTTAAAATCTAGTGAACTGATACCTTTAATGGTGTCTAGAATAGCTGTATTGATGGATCTATGGATGAGGGCTATCGTGCAAACCAACGCTCGCATCTGGTTGGAACCCCTCGGTTTGGGGAGCACCAGCAGATCGTGGTGACAAAATCGTTTTATGAAAACTTACGAATTTTGTAATGTAGGCAAGTGTAGGTACGGCTTTAACAACGACCAGGTTAGATGTCCTCGGCAGCTCCGTGGCTTTGCCGCTAATTCGCTACTTCGTCCCATGACGCCATTCGATTACCCGGCAAGGCAACTTGGTTTGGTGCCGAAGCTCAAAACCATTCGTCAATGCATGTATTCCTGAGGTAGTATTTATGCTGCTTTAACAGGAAGCCGCTTGGCTCGATATGTGTATATCAAGACACCCTATTGAACGACACGATAAATAAATAGAATGCATACAAACAGGGATACGTTGGGTTAAGTAGGAATTTCTTTAAAACTTAAATACTGCGTTTATATCTAGGGTAAATTTTTATTCGGAGCTGTGTTAGGTTTGCAGCTGCTCATGCTATTTTTTGCAACCCCGAGTAGCTGAGTGGTGGGAGGCGACACTAGAAGAGCGCAGTATGGCATAAACCTCACTCTCGCTTGAAAACGTTTCTATGGAGACCAATTTAGTGTTTGGCTTGGCCTCACAACGTTTCACGAATTGTATGCTCCAATACTTAGTTTTTATTGTGTAATGCAGTTGTGTTGCACAAGCTTGACGGTCCGTTTTAGCCCGTATTTGCTGCTAGTTTTGTCTGCTTCACCCGCAGTCGAATGGACAGCGGTTCTTGCGGCAAGTCAAAGGAACCATTCAGCGGAAGCTTTAGCTATACCAGAGATATGGAAAAGGTGCAGGGAACATCCCAGTACGTTTTAGGTGTGCCAATGCGGGTTCGAGAGGCGACGACAAACTGGTTTCACACCTATCTTGACAGTTCAGCGTATTCAAGCTTCGTTGTTCTTGTTTCTTCCTGGCTCTACAACGCACAAAACAAATAACAACTCTTATATACAATGTAGTCCTGGGGGCTGAAATTTGGCGCTACTCAGAAAGCAAAAGTCTGCTTCGAAATCAATCCGCTGATCCTCGGGACTGATTTCAATGTTATGATTTTTCTCAGAGACACCGTTGATCCCCTTGAGAGTGTAACAAGCAAGACAAAGATTATCCAGAGTTCTCAGCTTTAAGGACGTGCAGTATTTGTGCAAAGGGCCACGGAAGCGTTGCCTGTATTCCGCTTATCCTCAAGAGCAGAAACCCACCTTTTCGTGATATCAAGTGAATTGTTCAGATTCCACAGCCAGGGCTGCGGATATGCAGCTTGCAGTGTCTCGCTGATCTTGGTTTGGCTCTTCTACACAGCTCAACAAACGTGCCCTTATCTCTACGGCATTGGTACCAGGATACAAAACTTTTCCTGCTTGTGGCTCATTAATCAACTCAAATCCCCCGGGCCATGTTTGGCACCGTTTTGATGGAGTAGAGTGTGAGAGCATGATAAACTGGGCCGCGCCAGCACCATGCCCTTCCTTTCTACTGACGGTCGTTATGACAGAAACAAAACGTTCCCAACAGATTCATTTAATCATCAGTTCGCCACTTGAATGCCTTTGTACCTTCTACTGAACCGTGCTTTCAATCCCCAATTTCCTGCCGCTTCTCATAAAACTCGGTATTTGTTTTGAGATGCTCATGGCCCACACACCGTATGCATCAAAGCAAACCAACTGATCACCCAGCCTCACGAGCACTTTTTGAAACACCTGCAAGTAAACAGGACATACAGGGCGAGCCATCGTGGGCAATCTGAGTGGGGATTAGGAAACGCAATGCGGCGACTGAATCTCTAGCTCACTGGCTTCTTTCTCTGCTCTTCAGCACTGTAATTGAAAAACTGCTTAATCGTATAAAAAGTGCAACCGCGCACTGCTTGTAGCGACTGTCTGATAGACGCAAACAGAGTGATTTTTGAGATAGGTTGCTTTGTTGTCTGGGAAATTGCTGTTTTTCGGGAGAATTCCATCTGACTCGGTTTTCCTGCATTCCATTTCAAGAGGATGGCCTCCGCCATCTATTCTGCATCTTCTGACTTGTCAATTGAATACCCAAGCAATAGAGCGGATTTTTTTGTCGGCCCGACTTTTTATTTAAAATAGCTGGGTCCTAGGAAATTTCGATTAGAGTAGCCAGGCGAACCTGCACGGCGGATAAACTCTATATTAAAATAACATTGATATCTCCAATGAGGTTCTTGATTGCAGAGCAAAGCTGTTTGTCACTACCCACGAGCATGTGCTGCTTGATATGCAAACGGCAAGACACATAGGGCATGACCTGTGGTGTGTTTCAGCGAGTGCCTTTTTGGTAGATGAATATTCGAAAGCGGTTGCAGGGAGAGAGCACGAAAGCGGTTGCAGGGAGATACCAACGTCGCGCTTGGATGGACGCAGAAGAAGAGATTGTTTTGCCGAGCTCTGTCGTGTGGCAGGAATTGTTGGCCAAAAGCATTACACATTCCTGGCCGCAAAGCCATAGGTGCTGCATCAGTGTGTCCTGTGGGCCATTTCCTGTGCTAGTTTATGGAAATCACGACACGGGTATGGCGAAGCAAGGATGTTGGGCAAGCAGTTAGAGTCGGGGAAAGTCCCTGCCGTGTCATGATATGCGTAGAGGCAGCATTCGGGATGTTGCACGCTGCGCAGCCTTTTCGGTATAAGAAGAGCACTCGCGCACTGCTTGAAAACGGCCAGGGTGGATACAAGTACACTAATGTTTTCTGTATGTTTCTGTGTTGTTATGGCGATAGCTGTTTCAAATAGGATTTCACTTGACCGGTTTTGTCGCTTTTCAGGGGATCGTATCATTTCTCTATTCTGCAGCTGCTGAATGATCAGTTGAATACCCGAGCATCTGACGAGTTTTTGTTCTTTGGTCCGATTTTTTTATTGACTGTATATGGGCCTCAGGACTTTACGACTACAATAGCCACGCTAACAAGCATGGCGGTCAATGAAGCTCATAAACCGATCTGTTTCGTAGCGCCTGACTTTTTGTATGGCGCATTCAGTGCGTTTGTGAGGATGAATACGCGAAGGCGGTTGCAGGGTTAGTGCAACGTCGTACTTTGACGGACGCACAAGGAGAGATGGTAATGCCGAGTCCCGTGAGTGGCAGGCATTGTTGGCCAAGGGGCTTGCACATTCCGCGCCGCAAACGCATTTTTTGCGCCACCCGCTTGTCCCGTAGACCATTTCCTGCCCTTGCGTTTATGGGTGCCACAACATAGGCTTGTTGACGCGAAGTCGCTGACTTGCAGTTACATCCATGGAAATTCCCTGCATCCTTTTGGGATGCGTAGAAACAACATTCGGCTTTTTGGGAGTTGCTAAGCTTTTCATGATAAGGAGAGCAATGGCACAGTGCTTATAGATCATGAGACAACGGACGGCTAGGGTGGACGGAAGTAAAGCAATATGTTTGATGTTTATACGTCGTCATGATGATTGATGTGTTTGGAAAAGGGTTCCATTCGAGTTTTTTTATCGCACTCGGTTTTAAGGAGATTGCATCCGTCCTATACTCTACAGCTGCTGGATGACCAATGGAAGACCCAGGCATAAGACGCGAGCTTTTTTCTTGGCCCCAGTTTTTAATTTAGTATAGCTGGGTTTCAGCAAAGTACGACTATGATAGCCATGCGAACACGCATGGGGGTATATGGCACTGGTGGAAGGATATGTTCCGTAACGCATGACTTCTTTTTGGATGAAGCCAGTGCGTGTCTTGCGAATGAATATCAGATGGCGATAGAAGGCAGGGACCAACGTTCACTTAGACGCACAAGGACGTAAGGTAGGGCGGAGCTCCATCGGTGGCAGACATTGCTGGCCGAGGATCTTACGCATTCCTGCCAGGAATTACGCATTCCTGCCAGAAATGACATACTTGTAGCATCCGTTTGTCCCATAGGTCATTTCCTTTTCTTGCGTTTATGCGTGCCACGAAATTGGGTTTGCTGAAGCTAGACGATTGGGCAAGCCGTTACAGGGGACAGCATTCGAATTTTTTTGGCGTTGCTCAGCCTTTTCAGTATTAGGAGAGCAGTTGCGCAGTTCTTGTAGCGGGCGAGCTAGCGGGTGGCTAGGGTGGATGCAAGCGCTGTAATATTTTATATATGCTTCTGTGTCGTCATGGCAATTGCTGCATTTCGAGTCGCATCCCCCTTTAAGGGGATTGCATCCCTCTTATACTGCATAGCTTTTAGCTGACCAATTGAGCACGCAAGCATCGATGAGGCATTTCTAGTTGGAATGACTTTTGATTTAGTATAGCTGGGTCCTAGCAGGTTGAGACTGCGGCAGCCATGTAAACAAGCAGGGTGGTATACGTCACCTGAGGAACAATCCGTTCATTTCTGTTTTGCTCCATGAGGTTGCTGACGTGAGGGTATTAGGCAACTAGTTACACTCAAGGAAATGCATGATTATGGTCTACGGTTTAGGGTTTAAGAGTTTAAGTTTTAGGTTTTAGGGGTTAAGGTTTGTTGTCTGCATGTCTGCCGCGAGTTATGAAATCTCTGTATGGCATCCCCTGCTACATAAGATTACACAGGCTTTACACCGACCATAGATTGAGCATCGGAAACGCGTTCGACTCTGCAAGAATGGTATTTCATGACAACGAAATGTATACTTATAAAGCAAGATGTGCCCACTAAAAGCAGTGAAAGCCGTATGGCCTGAGAGTATAGCCGCCAGTCACCGCCAAGACACTTCTCTGCCTATCGTTTTTCGCTTGATGTTTAATGCAAAATTGGAAGGTGAAATAGAACATATCGTTAAGACTTACTTCAGCATCCATAAATATATCGAACTCGAAAAGGCATTTGAGTGCTAAACTGGTAGGGGGGACAAGGAAAGGTTTGTGGAGGTCGGCAACGGGTCTGTGTGCTTTTCGTCCCTAGAAAATCGCATGCGGCTTTATTTATACCGTGGACGAAGAATTAATAGTGATAAATTATATGAACCTGGTCCGGGAGGAGGTGGAAATCTGCGTGTTATTGAGGCGATATCAGAACTACCAGAAGAGCTTTTTGGAAGTCATCTGCTTCAGAACTGCAGCGCGATGCATCACTACTCCCCACAGTGATTCCTACACGGTCCTGTTGCAATGCCTTGTACTTTTGTCCTACCGAAGAGCTAGCTTAATCAGTTTTAACCTCAGGAGCCGGAATAATGTCATTCGAAAATGTGTAGGGGCTTGGAGGTGCTTGTCTTCGGAGCAGCATTCCCCGTTCCTGCAAACGGGACAGAAACGAGTACTCCCAATTATGGCAGCGCCATAGATTATGTGAGAGTGCATCTGGATCTCGAAGACAGCACGACGCAACAGAATACACGCGTAAAGCAGACAAGCGGGAGGCGTGGTACACAGCAATCTCCGATTCTCATTCTCCTTGCATCGACAGTAGCTGTGACTATTGTGTACCTCGTACTACATTGTTTCAGAGCCCTTAACTCGAAGCCGAATACCGGGTCGCGAAGACTTGCAGAAGGAGGAGCTCCATCTGGCCCTTCGGAATGCGAAAATGTGAGTGGTCGCTTCCTTCCTGACAGCTCATGCGAAAAGCGTGTACGGGATGGGGCAATCTACTCTTCCATGGCAAATGACGGAGCCTGATGCGATACGGTCTATAACAGGGGATACAGCGTATTTATCTTTTCCGCTACGGATGTTGGCAAAGCTGCATAGAACGGCCTTCGCGTGTGTTTCTTTCCGTCCATTGCTGTGCTCTAATTCCGGATTTACCTGGGACACATACAATAGGTCCTATTCGCCTTCATCTTAGCGGAGCAATATACAAAGGAAGGCCACCAGCACAGCTTAAAGACGTGTTCTGGCACCAGCTTTCAAAGCGTTTGGTACACAGGGTTGCTAATTTCAGGGTATGTGTGGGCGTCGTGGGCAAGCACAACGCCTAATCGACCCTTGATCTTCCGGTCCACAACACGGAAAAATCTGATGTGCTATTCCAGTGTTCGGGCAAATTACAGCAAGATTATGGAACGGACTTCTCCATCGTCTTGATTCCTTTTTATGCCCTCGTGTCTTCTGGGCGATGAATTAATTACAATTTTGGGTATCTTAGTGGGCAACAGACGATGGTTTTGAGCTGCTTGAGAAGCAGTGGTATTTATCGTTACAAATGTTGTAAGGCCATCCAGAACATCCGTGCAAATTGAGTGCTGCGAAGTGGATAACAGCACGCGTGGAAAACGTAATGGAGGATATTAGGCAACAAGTGCTTGGCAGGACCAGTCATCTCCTATGGGGAATCGATGTGGTAGCATGAACGGCCTTGCTACAGGGATTGGGTGATCACTGCTCTTTAGCGTTCCATAGTAGGCGTTGCATGAGATCAGGCTCGGGACGATGCCAACCTCAAACGGGTGTGATGTTGCTTTTCATGGATATGTGAGGTCGGTGGATTCGGAAGCCCAAGGCATAGGGTTTCACACGGCAGCGGCGCGTCCACACGACGGAATTCTTCTACAGCTGGTGCTCTAAGCAGTGATTTCGATCTGGCGGGGTCATGGCACAGTACGCGATGGGAACGTTATGGCGTCT
>JRZD01000143.1:0-13660 GCA_000826945.1 Eimeria nieschulzi
TAGAATGCGAAGCGATGGTTGGCTGGTTTTAAATGTTTTTCAACGGTTTGTTTGGAGATGCCAAAAACAATCTCTGCCGTCTACAGACGCAGCGACATCTGGAGTTGAGTTGGGGAAATGGGTTATTGAGGTAGCCTGTGCAATCTGCTGAGTTCGTTTGCTGTTGCGTTTGTCTCCCCCATGCGCTAGTGCCATGGATCTGGGGATATTCGAAGCACTTGGAGCTATGTCTATGTAGATTTTCTCTTGAATTCAGCTTGTGTGTTTGTTGCTGAAGGCCTAGGGTTATTATGGGGATGCGGCGTGTAAGGATTTGCTTCTGGGCAGTAACTACTGGAGGCGCAAATTGCCTGCAGTAAAGTCGGGGTGTCCTTTTTGTGGAGTTTCTGGTCGTAATGTTTTATTTTGGAGAATTGGTGAGTAGCGGTTTATGTGTGACGTGAAAACTGTAGGGAGGCTCGAGCGACGTCAGTTAAGGTATTCCGGCGGCGACGGCACAGAATGCAAAGGGATTATTGATGCAGAGACCCTGGTTGTTCAGGTGTGTGTGACGTTTTGTGCAGAGATGGAAAGAACGGTCACTGCCGTCTATGCACATAGCGGCAGCTAGAGTTGAGTGAAGGAGGTAGCTTATTGAGGTTAGCAGCGTCAACTGGTGACTTGCTTTATTGTTCCACTTGGTTAACCCGCACGTTAGTGTTATGGATTGGGGGCATTTCAGGCACTACGAGCTCTGTGAATGTAGTTCCTTTTCACGATGTCAGCGAGTGCGTTTGTGGATGAATGCAAAGCTGCATCGGGGCACTGAATACTGGGGATGCAAACAGGTTGCGTGGTAATCTCGGTGTTTGGGTTGCAGGGCTTGCTGTAGAATAGTTTTAGTTTGGAGAAGTGACGTGTTGCTGCTTATGTCTGGTAAGGCCTAAATAGTAGAGACACAACCAACTTCAGTTAAGCTACCTATTGCGGCGGTGACAGCAGAGATTGGAAGGCGGTTTTTTGCATAGGGATACCGGTGGCGCTACGGCCTGTGTCCTATTTAGAGATGGAAAGAACGGTCGTTGCCATCTGAACATAAACGACAGCTGCAGCTGATTAGTGGAAGTGGGTTGTCCACGGAACTTGTGCAAACTGGTTTGAGCCTGTTTCTTGTTTCAGATGATTTTTGTGTACCCGAGTGTCCTGGATTGAGGGGCATTTAAGGCACTTAGAACTAAGTGAATGTAGTTTTTTTGCCCGCTTCAGGAAGTGCGTCTGCTGCTGAAGGCGTAGCCTTATTTTGGAGTTGGGGTACTTGAGCAGCTGCTTCAGGGCACCGAATGCTGCTGAAGGCAACGGCTTGCCGTAGTATATTATGCATATCTGTTTTGTGCGTTTGTGAATGTAGGTTTTGTGCCTACTTCAGCTCGTGCGTTTGGTGTTAAACGCCTAGCATTATTTTGGAGGTGGGGTGCTTGAGGAGGTGCTTCTGGGCACTGACTGGTGGAGACGGAAATGACTTTCCGTAGTATGCGACGTGTTTCTTTTCGGGAATTTGTTGCGGGGATATTTTGGTTTGGAAAATTGGTTTGTGCTGGCTTATATATGATGAGGTTGCAACGGCTGAGAAGCTCGAATGCCTTTAGTTAAGCTATTCATTGCGACGACGACCGCATAGAATGGGAAGGGGTGGTTCGCGTAGACAAGATGGCTGTTATGGTTCGTGCGATGTTGTATCAGGCGATGGGAAGAACTGTGGCTGCCATCCTCAACCACAGCGACAGTTTGACTTGAGTGGTGGAAGCGGTTTTCTGTGGAAAATGGTTTGACTTCGCCTATTGTTTCACTTTGTTCCCACATACGCCAGTCTTATGGGTCGGGGGGCATTCCAGGCACTTGGAGCTACGCGAACGCAGCTTTTCTTCTGACTCAAGGAGGTGAGTTTGCTGCTGAAGGCCTACCGTAACTCTGGTGCGGTACTTGATTAGCTGTTTCGGCGCAATGATATCTAGAGATGGAAACGGCTTGCCCTTCCAGTCTCGGTAGGTGGTTTGCCGGTTTGTTTTGGAAATGGTTTAGTTTAGAGAATTGGCGCTTAACGGCTTGTGCGTGCTGGGGTCGACACGGTTGGGAGCCTTGAACGATTTGAGTAGCTATTCATTGCGGCGATGACGACATAGAATGGGTGGTTGGTATAGAGGTGTTGGTTGTAAAGATTTGTGTGACGTTTAGCGCAGACATGGGAAGAACGGTCACAGCATTATACACACACAGCGACAGGTGGAGCTGACTGGGGGAAGTACGTTTTTGCGGTAACCTGCGCTAACTGCTGTACGTTGGTTTGTGGTTCTCTTGCTACCCCCGCATCCTAGTGTCTTGATTGGGATTGGGGGCGATTCTAGGCGCTTTGAGCTATGTGAAAGTATTTTTGGTGTCATCTTCAGAAGGTACGCGTGCTCTTGAACGCCTATCGTTACTTCGGGGTGGGACACTTGAAGAGCTGTTTCGGGACACTGACTAATGGAGACAAAAATGGCTTGCCGTAGTATTCTGGTTGTCTGTTTCGGTTTATTTTTGTGGGAATGTTTTAGTTTAGAGAATTGGTGCTTGGCGGATTTTGTATGATGAGATGAAAACGGTGGAGAAACTCGAACGTGGTCAGTTACGCTATTCATTGCGGCGTTGGAGGCAAAGAAAGCGCGCGGATGTATGGTGTGATGCTGGTTGCTCAGATTCGTGTAAGGTTTCGCATGAAGATGGGAAGAGAAGTCACTGCGGTCTACAGGCACAGCGCAAGCTGGAGTTAATCGGTGGAAGTGGATTATTGAGGTAAGGAATGAACTGAGTTATTGCTCCGCCTGGTTCCCCTGGACGCTATTGTTGTGGATCAGGGGCCATTTAATGCACTTGCAGGTTTGTGAATGTACTTCTTGAGGGGATGTAAGCTAGTGCGTTTGCTGCTGATGGCCTTCGGGTTTTTTCTTCGCAGAAGGATGAGGTACATGAGGAACTGCTTCAGGGCAGTGCTTGCTGGAAACGGAAATGACTTGCTGTAGTAGGTGGCGTGTCTGCTTTGTGGAGTTTGTTGTAGGACTGTTTTAGCTTGTCGAAATGGTACGCGGCGGCTCGTACGTGATGCGGCCGAAACCGTGGAAAGGACCGAACCACTTCGGCTTGAATATTCATTTGTGCAGAGATGGGAAGAACGGCCACTGCCGCCTACAGTTATAGCAATAGGTGAAGTTGATCGGTTGAAATGGGTTATTTCGGGAAGCTGCTGAGTGGTTTATTATTCCGCTGCCTTCCCGCGTACGCTATTTTCGGGATCGCGGGACATTCCAGGGATTTGGAACCATATGAATGTAGTTTTATTGCTAAATTTAGAATGTGAGTTTGCTGTTGATGGCATAGAGATATTTTGGGAGCGCGGTACTCCAGCTGATTTGTGACAATGACTGTTGGAGACGGAATTAGCGCACCGTATTGTTCTATCTGCCTGTTTTGTGGGTCTGGTTGTGGAAATGTTTTGGTTTTGAGGATTGGTACGTCGCTGCTTGTGTGTGATAAGGTCGTGACGGTGGACAGGCTCGAGCGACTTCAGTTAAGGTATTGATTCTGGCGGTCACGACGGAACAGGAAGGGCTGGTTGTTGCAAAGATGCTGGCTGCTACGGTTCGTGTTACCATGTATGCACAGATATAAAGAACGGCCACTGCCGTCTACAGGCTTTAGCAATTTCATTTAAGCTATGCATTGCGGTGGTGACTGCACAGAATGGGAGGAGCTGGTGTTGTATGCAGAAATGGAACGAACACTCACTTCTGCCTACAGATATAAAGCAAGCAAGTGTTGAGTGCGGCAAGTAGGTTATTGAGGTGACCTGTGCAAACTGGTGTGAATTGGTTTATAGTGCCATTTGGTTCTCACGTATTTTAGGGTTATGAATCTGGGGGCATTCGAGGCACTGGGCGCTATGTGAATGTAGCTATTTTGCCGACTCAAGGAAGTGCGTTTGCTGTTAAAGGCCAAGCGTTATTTTGAGGATGGGGTCCTTGAGTAGCTGCTTCTGGGCACTGATTGCTGGAGGCGGAAATGACTTGTCGTGGTAGTCTGGGTGTGTGCTTTGTGGCTTTGCTACGGGAATGTTGTTATTTGGAGAAGTGGCGTGCGGCAGCCTGTGTATGCTGAGGTTGAAACGGTGGGGAGACTCGAAAGATTTTAGTTACGCTATTAATGGCTTCAGTGTTGGCACAGAGAACGAAGGGGTGGTTGATGTAAAGATTCTGGTTGTTAAGGCTTGTCCGAGCTTTCCTTCAGAGGTGGTCAGAACTGTCATTACAGCCACATTGACAGCTTTAGCTGAGTGGGAACAGTGGGTTTTCGCCAGTCAGGACCAGCAGTCTCCAAGAAGGGACAAGCCCCAGGTGAGCTCGATGGGGACTACTGACCCCATCCAAGTGATGTTCAGGCGAGCTGTGCATGCTGGTGTGAGTTGGTTTATCCTTCCGCTTGGTTCCCTCGTACGCTATTATCATGGATAGCGAGACATTTCTGGCACATGGAACTCTGTGAATATACTTTTCTTCCGACGTGAGCTAGTGAGTTCGTTGCTGAAGGCGTAGTGTTATTTTCGGGGTGGAGCAGCTGATGAGTTGCTTCAGGGCACTGACTGCTGGAGACAGAAACAGCTTGGCGTAGTATTGGGGGGTGTCTGTTGGTTGTGGAATTGTTTCTATTTAGAGAATTGCTACTCTGAGGGTCTTGTGTGATGAGGTCGAAAGGGTGGAAAAGCTTGAAGAACCTCAGTTAAGCTATTCATTGTATCTGTGACATCACCGAATGGGAAAAGATGAGTGACGTAGAAATGCCGGTGATTATGGTTCGTGTCACACTTAATGCGGAGATGAGACCAACAGTCACTGCCGTCTAACGTTAGTGTCATGGAGGGGGGGCATTTGAGACACTTGGAGCTATGTGAATGTTGTTTTCTGCCGACTTCAGAAAGTGCGTTTGCTTCTGAAGACTTAGGATTATTTGGGGATGGAATGCTTGAGGAGCTGCTTCTTGGAACTGACTGCTTGAGACAGAAATGGCTTGTGTAGTAGTTGGGGTGTGTGTTTTGTGGGGTTTGTTACGTGTGTGGAAGCTTATGCGTGAGGAGTTCGAAACAGTGGGGAAGCTAGAACGACTTCAGTTACGCTATTCATTACGACGGTGGCGGCACACAATGCGGAGGAGTGGTTACTGTACAGATGCTGGTTTCTATGCATTGGGTGAGGTTTTCTGCGGAGATGGAAAGCATTCATTGCCGTCGACAGACGTAGAGACAGCTGTGGATGCATACGAAGCGTGCGTTGTTGAGGTAATCTGTGCAAACTGGTGTGGGTTGGTTTATTGTTCGTCATGGTTCCCCCACGCACTAATGTCATGGATGGGAGGCATTACAGGCGTTTGGGGCTGTATAAATGTAGTTTTTATGTCTAATTCAGAAAGTATGTTTGCTTCTGAAAGCTAGTGTTCTTTTAGGGGTGGGTTACTTGATGAACAGCTTCTAGGCACTAACTACTGGATGCGGAAATGGCTATCAGTATAGTCTGGGTATTTGTCTGTTGTGGGAATGCTCTAGCTTGAACAAGTAGTGCATGGCGGCTTATGTGTGATGTGGGCAAATCAGTGACAGCTGGAAGTAAACGCGATTATTGAAGTAATTTATGCAAAGTGGTGTAAGGTGGATTTTTGTTTTTTTTAGCTTCTCCGTACGCTTGTTTTATAGATCCTGGAATATTCTAAGCACTTTGAGCCACGTGAATGTAGTTTTTCTTCTGACTTGAGTTAGTGCGTTTGCTGGTGAAGGCCTAGTGGTATTGCGGGGGTGGGGTACTTGAGGAGCTGCTTCCGGGCATTGATGGCTGGAGCGGGAAATTACTTGAAGTAGCAGTGCGGGTGTTTGGTTTGGGGAATTTGGTGTAGGAATGCTTTAGTTTAGGGGCGTGGTACCTTATGTATGTTGTAGTCGAGGCGGTATGGACGCTCGAAAACTTCAGTTACGCTATTGATTGCGGTGGTGACAGTACAGCATCGAAAGGGGACATTGGCGTGAAAATGCTGCTTTTTAAGGCTCATATTACGTTTTGTGTAGAGATGGGAAGAACGGTCACTGCCGTTTACAGACACAGCTACAGCCGGAAGAGCGTGAAGAAAGCTTGCTATTGAGATAAGCTTTGCGAACTTGTATAAATTGGTCTATTGTACCAGTTAATTCCGCCGTGCGCTAGCGTCATAGTTCCAAGAGCATTCTACGCACTTGTAGCTATACATATGCGACTTCCCTGCGGACGTCAGTACGTGCGCTTGGTATTGAATACGTAGCGTTATCTTGGGTGTGGGGTTCTTGGGGAGTTGCCTCTGGACATTGGCTGCTGGAAACGGAAATGGCTTGCCGTAATAGTTTGGGTGTATTGTGGGTTTGTTGTGGGAGTGTGTTCGTTTGGAGAATCGGTGGTTGGCGGCTTATGTTTGCTGAGGTCGAAACGTTGGGGAGGCTCGAATTAGGCCAGGTAAGCTATTCATTGCGGCAGTGGCGGCACAGAATGGGGAAAGGGTGGTTGGTGTAAAAATGGTCTCTGTTAACGTTCGTGTGGCATTTGTGCGGATATAAGAAGAACGGTCTATAACGCCTGCAGACAGCGCATGCCGAGTTCAATGGGGCAGTGGATTATTGAGGTAATCTATGCGAATTGGTGCGAGTTGGTTTATTGTTCCGTGTGGTTCCAATGTAAAATAGTGCCATGGATCGGAGCGGCATTCCTGGCACTTGGATCTATGATTGTAGCTTTCCTGCTGACTTCAGTTCGTGCGTTTGCTGCTGAAGCGCAGGCTATTCATTGCTGCAGTGATCGCAGAGAAAACGAAGAGGCCGTTGGAGTTGAGTTTCTGGTTGTTATGGTTCGTGTGACGTTTTGCATGCAGGTGGGAAGAATGGAAACTGCGTTTTACAGACACAGCAACAGCTGGAATTTATCGGGGGGAGTGGGTTATTGGGGTAGCCTGTGCAAACTTGTGAGGGTTAATTTATTGTTCGGCTTGGTTCCCCCGTATGCATGTGTCATGGATCACCGAGCATTCCTGCACTTAAACTCGTGCGAAAATTGTTTGTCTACCCGCTTCAGGAGGTGCATTTGATGCTGAAGGCCTAAGGTTGTTTTGGGGCAGGGTGCCCAAGGACCTAAGTGGGAACACTGGATGATCAGACGGAAATGACTTGCCATAGTAGTCTGGATGTTTGTTTCGTTTGGTTTGTTGTATGACTGTTTTCATTTAGCGAATTGGTGCATAGCCACTTATGTTTGATAGGGTTGAAGGGAAGGGGAGCGCTGAACCACTTCAGGTAACCTATTCATTGGGCTGGAGACGGCACAAAATAGGAAGGGTTGATTGACGTAAAAAAGCTGATTGTTGATGCTCATGTGAAGCTGTATGGAGCGATGGGAAGAGCTGTCACTGCCGTCTACAGACACCGTGATAACACGAGTTGACCGCGATAAGTGGCTTATTTAGGTAATTTTTGCAAATTCGTATGAGTTTGTTTATTGTATCGCTTGGTTCCTCCGTACGCTATTGTCATGTGATTGGAGATCATTCTAGGCACTTGGAGCCATGTGAATGTCATTTTTATGCCAGCGTCAGGACGTATGTGTGATATTTCTGCATAATTTTGCGAGCTGCATACTTGAGGAGTTGCTTGGGGGCACTGACTGATGGAGACGAAAATGGCTTGCCGTTGTAGGCAGCATGTATGTTTAGTGGGGCTTGGTGTGGAAAAGTGTTATGTTTGAGAATTGGTGCGTGGCAGCTTATGTGTGATGAGGTCGAAACGATGGGAAAGCTTGAATTATATCAGTTATGCTAGACATTGCGACGGTGACAATACAGAGTGCGAACGGGTGGCTGGCGTAGAGATGCTGGTTGTCAAAGTTTATTTACAAACGCAACGACAGCTTCTGTTGAGTGAGATAAGTTGGTTATGGAGCTTACCTGAGCAATCTGGTGTGAGTTGGTTTATTGATTCACTTAGTTTCCTTGTGCGCTAGTGTCATGGACCGGGAGACATTCCAAGCACTTGGAGCTATGTGGTCGTGATTTTTGTGCCTGTTTCAGAAAGTGCGTTTGCTGCTGAAGGTCTAAAGTAATTTTGGGAGTGAGTTACTTAATTAGGTCTATCGCAGCACTGACTGCTGGAGACGGAACGGCGTGTGCAGTCGTGTTCGGGGTGTACTTTTGGAAGGTTTATTGTGGGAGTGTATTAGTTCGCAAAAATCGGTGCTGGTCGGTTTATGTGTAATCATCAGGTGGAAATAGTTGGAAGGTGAAACGCTTCAGTTAAGTTGTTTATTGGGTTTTGAAGGCACAGAATGCAAATGGATTGTTGGTGTAGAGATGCTGTTTGTTAAGAATCGCGTGACGTTTCCTGCATAGATGGGAAGAACGGTCAGTGCCGTTTACGGACATAGCGACAGTTGACAATAAGTGGGAAAAGTGAGTTATTGAGGTACTGACTCGTGCAAACTGGAGTGAGTTGATTTAGTGTTCCGCGTGGCTTCTATATACGCTACTCTCTGGATCGGAGGGCATTCGAGGCATTAGGAGCTATGTGAATGTACTTTTTTTGCGACTTCACTACTTGGGTTCGCTGTTGGATGCCTAGAGTTATTTTGAGTAGAAGTACCTGAGAATTCGTTTAGAGACATTGACTGCGGGAGTCGAAAGTGGCTTGACATAGTATAGGTGTCTGTTTGTTGTGGCGTGGTGTGAAAGAGCTTTACGTTTGCGAATTGGCGTGTGGCCTCTTGTGTGTGATGATGTTGAAGCGATGGCCAGGCTTGAACGACATCAGTTAAGTTATTGAATGAGGCGTTACTGCTGAGAATGGTAAGCGATGTTTGGTGTATATATGCTGGTTGTTAAGGTTAGGTTGAAGTTGTGCACGGAATTGGAAAGAACGTTACTGCCGCCAACAGACACAGCACAAGCTGGACTTGAATGCGTGGATTATTGAGATAACCTGCCTGTCCACATTGGTGTTTACTGTTCCCACATGCGTTTCCCGTACTCTGGTGTCATGGATCGCTGGACATTCCAGGCATTTGCAGCTACGTTAGTGCAATTTTTCATACGGCTTCAGGACGTGCGTTTGCTGTTAAAAGCCTAGCGTAATTTTGAAGGGGGCTACTTGAGGAGCTGCTTCAGGGCACTGACTGCTGTAGTCGGAAATCGGTTGCCGTATAAGTGGCTTAGTCTGTTTTGTGGAGGTTGTTGTGGGGATGATTTAGTTTGGAGGATTGGTTCGTGATGTCTTACATGTGATGAGGTGGAAACGGTTGGGAAGCTTGGAGGACTTTGTTAAACTATTCATTGTCGCGGTTATGACACAGAATGCGAAGGGCTGACTCGTGCAGAGATTCTGGTTATTAGGGTTTGTGTGACGTATGTGGAAGTGGCAAGAACCGTCAGTGTCGTCTACAGACACAGCACCAGCTGACGGTAAATGGGGGGAGTGAGTTATTGAAGGACAAGTGCGTGCAAATTGGTGTGCGTTCGATTATTGTTTCGCGTGGTTTCCATGTACGCTACCCTCATGGATCGGAGGGCATTTCAGGTACTAGGAGCTATGTGAATGTTGCTTTTCTGCCGACTTGAGCTAGTGCGTTTGCTACTGAGGGCATAGTGTTGTTTTGAAGTAGGACGAAAGAGAGGGGCTTCTGGACACTGGCTAATGGAGACGAAATTGGCTTGCCGTATAAGTCTGGGTGCCTGTTTTGTAGCTTTGTTGTAAGAATGTTTTAGTTTGGACAATTGGTGCTTTGCGGCTTATGTGTGGTGAGGCCGGAACGGTGGGCAGGTTCGAGCGGCTGAAGTTAAGCTATTCATTGCGGTGGCGACGGCATTGTGCAAACTCGTGTGAGTTGGTTGCTCATTCTGTTTCCTTCCCCGGTACGTTAATATCGTAGGTCGGGGGCAATTTTAGGCACTTGGAGCTATGTCTTTGTGTTTTTTGCGGCTTCAGTTTGTGCGTTTGCTGCTGATGGCATAGGCATATATTGGGTTGGGGTACTTGGAGAGCTGCTTCTGGGCAATGATTGCTGCAGACAAAAATAACTTGCGGTACAGTCGGGGGGGTGTCTGCTTGGAGAGTCAGGTGTAAGATTGTTTTAGCTTGGAGAACTGGTGCGTGGTGGATTGTATGTGATGAAGTCGAGACGGCGGGGAGGCTAGAGCCACTTCAGATAAGCTATTCAATGCGACGGTGACAGCACGGAATGTGAAAGGGTTGCTGGCGTACATATGCTCGTTGGTACGGTTCATGTGAAGTGTTCTGCGGATATGGGAAAAACGGTCACTGCAGTCTACAGACAGCAACAGCTGGATTTCATTACGACTTGTGGGATATAGAGTTAACCTCTGCAAACTGGTGTGAGTTGGTTTATTCTGTCGCATCGATTCCGCGGTAAGCTACTGGCATAGATGGGGGGACATTCCAGACACTAGGAGCTAAGTGAGTGTTGTTTTTCTGCTGTTTTGAGTTAGTGCATTTGATGGTGAAGGCGTAGTGTTAGTTTGGAATGGGGCACGTGAGGAGGTCCTTCTAGGCATTGGCTACTGGAAATCAAAACGGCGTGCCGTAGTAATCTGGGCGTCTGTTTTGTAGTTTGGTTGTAAGAATGCTTTAGTTTGGATAATTGGAGCTTGGTGGCATAAGTATGAGGAAGTTGGAACGTTTTGGAGGCTCGAACACCCTAAGCTAAGCTATTCATTGCAGCCGTGGCGACAAAGAATGCGAAGGCGACGACACAGAACACGAAGGGGTGGTGTGAAGGTGCTGGCTGTTAATGTTCGTATTTGTTTTATACGGAAATGGGGAAAGCGGTCACTACCGTTTACGGACGCAGCGACAGGTGAGGTTGAGTGCGAAAAGTGGGTTATTGAGATAATCTCAAAGAGGTTGTGAGATGGTTTATTGTTCCGCCTACTTCCAAGGCACAGTAGTGTTATGGCTCGTTTGAAATTTCAGGCACTTAAAGTATGTAAATGCAGTTTTTCTGCTGACTTCAGAAAGTAAGGTTGCTGGTGAACCTGAGAAGCTCTTTCGGGGCACGGATGGCTAAAGGCTGAACTGACTTGCCGTAGTAGTGGCGATGTCTGTTGAGGTTTGCTCTGGGAATGTTTGGATTTGGAGAGCTGATGCGGGGAGTTTTATGTATAATGAGGTCGAGACCATGGGAGAGCGCGAATGGTTTCAGTTAAGCTGCTCATTGCGGCGGTGAGGAAGCAGAATGCGAAGAATGGGTTATTAATGTGGAGATGCTGGCTGCTAATGCTGGTGTGACATTTTGTGCGGAGATGGAAAGAACGGTCACAACCGTCTGTAGACAGAGCGACACCACGAGCTGAATGGGGAAAGTCGGATTTTTGATGTACCAACCTGTACAAACTGGTGCACGTTCTTTTTTCCACTTGGTTCTTTCTTACGCTAGTGTCAGGGATCAGGGGGCATTCCAGGAACTTGGTGGTAGTGTGAGCGTACCGTTTCTGCCGACTTCAGAAAGTCCATTTGCCCTTGAAAGGCTACCGCTTTTCTTGGGGTGGGGTACTTAAGGAACTAATTTGGGACATCGACTGTTGGAGATGGAAACTGTTTGTGTAAGCAGTCTGGTTGTCTGCTTTCTAGGGCTTGTTGTACGATTGTTTTTGGAGGATTGGTGTGTGGCAAGTTATGTGTGGTGGGGTCGAAACTGTGAAGATGAAAGCACGACTTCAGTTACGGTACTCATTGCGGCGGTGAAGGGACAGAAAGCGAACGGGTGGCTGGCTTAGAGACGCTCGTTCATATGGTTCGTGTGACGTTTCGTGCAAATATATGATGAACAGCTAGTCCCGTTTACAGACACAGCGACAGCTGGAGTTTAGTGCGGGAAGGCTATTGTGTTAATCTGTGCAAACTGGTATATGTTAGTTTATTGTTCCACTTGGTACCCCGGTATGTTAGTGTCATGAATCCCCGTGCTTTCGAAGCTATAGGAGTTGTGTGAATCTAGGTTTTTTGCCGAACTCAGCAAGTGCGTTAGCTGCTGAACACCAAGCGTTGTTTTGGGGGTGGGTTACGTGAGTGCTTCTGGGCACTGACTGTTAGACACGGAAATGGGTTGCCATACAGTCGGGAGCCTTTCTAGTGGAGTTTCCTGTCGTAGTGGTTTCTTTCGTAGACTTGTTGCATAACAATTTATGTGTGATGTGGTCAGACGGTGAAGAAGCTGCAAGTATGTCAGTTAAGCTATTTATTGCAGCGCCGGCACAGAGTGCTAAGTGGTGGCCGGTGAAGAGATGCTCGTTGTTGTGGTCCCTGTGTCATTTTCTGCTGGGGTGGGAAGAAAGCTCACCGCCGTCTAAAGACTGACACAGTTACAGCTGGAGTTGAGTGCGGAGAGTGGGTTATTGAGGGAACCTGTGCAAATTGGCGTCAGTTGGTTTAGTGTTCTTGTTGGTTCCCCTGTACTATAGTGCCGTGGATCGGGGGAAATTCCAGTCACTTGGAGCTATGTGAATCTTGTTTCTTACCGACGTCAAATAATGTGTTTGTTGCAAAAAGCCTAAAGTTATTTTGGGGGAAGGATACATGAGAGGCTCCTTCGTGGCACCGACTGCTGGAGACTGAAATGGCTTGCCGTAGTAGTGGAGATGTCTGTTTTTGTGGATTTACTCTGGGAGTGGATTAGTTTAGAGAATGTATTGGCGCTAGCTGTTGTATGACAAAGTCAAAACCGTGGGAAAGGTCCAAAGACTTCAGGCAAGCTATCGATTGCCGCAGGGACGCCACAAAATGCGAAGGGGTGCTTGGTGTAGAGATGGTGGCTTCTAGGGTTCGTTTTGTGCAGAGCTGGGAAGAACGGTCACTGTCTTCTACAAACACAGCAACTGCTGGTGTTGTGTAGGAGAAATGGGTTATTGAAGAAACTTCGGCAAACTGGTGTGCATTTGAATCTTGTTCCACTTGATTCCCATTGGCGGTAGTGCCATTGATCACAGAGCACTCCAGACACTTTACCGCATGTGACTGCACTTTTGCTGCCAACTTCAGGATGTACGTTTGCTGCTGAAGGCCTAGCGTTATTTTTGAAAAGGGGTACTTGAGGATCTCTTTCGGGGCACTGATTGCTGCAGAAGGATATCTGCTTGCCGTCTATTTGGAATATCTTTTTGTCGTGATAATGCTTCATTTTGGAGCATTGGTGTGCGGCGGTTTTAATGTGCTGATATGAACACGGTCAGGAAGCTCAAACTAATTCAATTTAGCTATCCATTGTGGCAGTGACTGTACAGAATACAAAGCGGTGGTTGGTGTAGCGATGCTGTTTAAGGTTCGTGTAAGGCTTTGCGCAGATATGGGAAGAACGATCCCAGTCGTCTACATACACAACGATAGCTGGAGCAGCGTGACAGAACTGGGTTATTGACATAAGCTGTGAGCTGATTTATTGTTCCGCTTGGTCCCTTCATAGGATAATGTTTTGGATCGGGTTATTCCAGGCACTTGAGGCTATGCAAATGGTTTGCCTGCCGCCATCAGAATGTGCGTGTGCTGCTAAACGCCTAACGTTATTTTCGGGGTGGGGTACTTGAAGAGCTG
>JRZD01000145.1:0-11245 GCA_000826945.1 Eimeria nieschulzi
CCCGCCAATAAAGAATGTGAGCTGGGTTTAGAATACCGCACAAACTCTTGCGACATGCAGAAGTTGAGTTTCGCACGGCAGAAGAAACCAACAAACTGGAAAATACAATTTTACGAATTTTTGGGCATTGGATCTTTTTATTGATCTTTCTGCCTGCATGGCTCAGCCTGAGAAGTACCTTCATGCCTGTGGCTGTTGGCAGGTGGTGCTGCTGGACTGCGACTCCCTCAATGCAGCAGCCTGTAGGTAGCTACGGCTAGCTAGAGCTGCTTTATCCAACTGTGCACAATGCGGCTGTATAAGTGGAAATGGACAAATTAATCAGGTACAAGATGCATTTCACTAACACTTAAGCTGCATGCTGCATACAGCCCATAAGTCCTAAGGAAGCACCCTGACACCTCGCGGACCTGCGGAAAGTCGCTACGCCTCAGGCCGAGGCCGAAAGCCTGAAAGTGCCGGAATGCTGAAATTTATATTTTCAAGTGTGTGGGGACCTACAGTCACATGGAAGCCACCTTCGGAAGTCAGGAAGGAGTGTGGGGAGGATGTTGTCTTGGCCCGCGAAGTATCTGTTTCAGCTTTTCTGCATGAATACGAGCTTCTATCATTTATACCCTTGTGATTTTTCTAATGGACTTTTATAACAGCTCAGACTGCCAAACCTGGGGCCTCTGCTCTGCACATAACAGGGTAGCCTACCATCTCCGTCGGAAGCAGGTTCTTCTGTGGGAAAAAATTGATCATATTTAAAATTGTTTTATAATTTTTGTTAAAAAGTAAATAGAAGAGACATGTATAATTTTTATATGGCGATAGGTGGTTTCCGCAGAGGGGCCGGTGACCTTCCCTGCCCAAGCCAAGTTCGATAGCTCGGAAATCCACTCAAGAAAAAATGTTAAAACCAATGGATACGAAGTAAAATAAATAAAAGGTTGATGATAAGCTATTAATTTTAATGGAGGATCTGGCAATTCCACGGGTCATTTCACGTATGGAGACGCACACTGTCTCTGCTTCCTGTAGGGTGACTCAGAGTTCATACCTCTTTCTGCAAGAAACACTCTCTCAGCTGTTTGTTCTTTTAAATTATTTTATTTCATAATTTTTACAAACAAAACCTTTTGGCGTTTCCTTTTCTCCATCCTTTCCGTACAGCCGCTCCAGATGAGGGACCTTGGTTCTTGCCGATGGGATTGGCCCCCGAAAAGCTCGTGTTTCTGTGACTGGCTATTTTTGGTTTTTACTTTAAATCTTTTCCAATGTTTTAGCGAGCCCTTTTGCTTTTACGACCTTATGAAAACACCAGAAGAAACCATCGAACAGAACTGTGGTTTTATCTGCCCAGACCCATGGGGAAAAGAAGACCCTCACGCTTGCGGGCCTCCCCCGGCCTGCTGCTGTGCCCCCAGCTGCAATCGGGCAGTGGCAGAAAAACGTTCCTTTCTTGGCATTAACTGGTCGGACAAATACTCGAAGTACAGGATCTCAAGAGTGGAGGCGTTTCGGCTCTTAAAGAGAAATGGGTTTTATCACATCAAGATGTTTTCGCCTGACGGTCTTGCGAGCATTTCTGAGGTGTATGGCCAGCAGGCTCACGTGTACGTGGGAATTCCCAACAGAAAGCTAACTGAGGTCGCCACGGACAAGGGATTCGCCTATCGGTTGGTGCAGCAGCAGCTCAAGCCCTTTAAATCCATTATAAAGCTGGTAATTGTGGGAAATGAGCCTCTTATCTGCATACGGACCGAACAGTGGGCATCTAAGGGCGAGTGTGGCTCAACAAATAGCCCTGCCAAGCTGCTTCCCGCGATGCGAAACATAAAAGAGGCTCTGGAAAAAGAAGGCATGGGAGATGTGCCAGTTACCACCGCATTAAATGGAGGAATTCTCGAAATGTCGACAAACCCTTGGACGCCATGCGTCTCAGATTTTCGCCCTGCTGTGCTGCCCCTGCTCCGCCAGCTGTGGGATTTCTTACGGGGGCAGAAGCCGCCTGCCCCCTTCATTGTGAATGTGTATTCTTGGTTCGCCACTATGGGCGGCCACATCAGCCCCGACATTGCCGTGGGATACCCGGGGCCCACGCTCCCTTCCGACGGAAAGTACACTTATTACTTCAATTTCGACATGCAGGTGGACATGCAGCGCGTTGCTTTGTGCAAGAACAACGCAAGTGACCTCGACCTTTGGGTGGGGGAAACGGGCTGGCCAACGGGAGGCCACGCGAAGGCGACGCCTCAGAATGCGTATTGGTATTTCAATAACGCCATAAAGCGTGCAAGGGGAGAGCCTATAAATGATAACGCCAAAGACAACATACGTCTCAAGGGTATCCCTACGCCCATCTTTCTGTTTGAAGCGTTTGATGAAATGGGCAAATTCGAGGTGGAGCATGGCAATCTCTTTGAAAATTCCTTTGGTTTATTTTACGAGGATGGACGCCCCAAGTGGAGCAACGCTAGGGGACTGCTCGATTTCCCCTCTCTGCATTCTCCTGAAAAATCTGCTGTTTCGTCTTTTCATGGCAACGAGACCAACAAACAAACACAATAATCCGAAAAACCACTTTTCGGGATGCTGCAGCCCACTGCCTATCGAAAACCTTTATCCCCACTCACTTCGCTACTGCCAGCACCAACACGTTGCTGCTGCTGTAGTGCGAGTAAACACTAAGTGTCTCAGTCTGTTGCTTTTGAGCCTCCTGTCCTTGGCTACAACCCATTTGAATTATCGCAACCGCAGGTGTCGGCAGTTGCAGCATGGCAGTTTTTGGCTGGTTCAGTACCCTAGCAATATTGCAGTGTACAGGCACCTGCACCGCCTCCCCTAGCCAGCCCACACCCAGCAGAAACCGGTGCCTCGTTTAGCAACTGGAAACAAACAGAAAATTCTTCTGGTCAAAAGAAAACGTTTTCAAATGTAAACGAAATGTAAAAGTCTTAAGGAACGATAAACGCAAAGCCCCGAAATAGCACATGCACGAGAGGACGGATTACTGACAAAAGCAGTGCTGAAAGGCTGATAATGCTAGACCAATTCACGCAAGGCAGCCGCACATATCTGCATCAGATGCAGCTGCAGCTGTTGTTACGAAAAACGGCAAAAGGTGGAGGCTAAAGCATTATTTCTTTTGGTACCAAATTCGTGCCGCATGAATCCGATTTGCACCTGCTTCCAACACAACATAAATAATTTGTACTGCCTACAAAGCTTTCCAGTTGATCTCCCGTAGAGCGTCCCCGATCTCACCCAATGTGACGTGGTTGCTACTCATGAGTCTGCTTGCTTTGTTGTTGTTGTTTGGTCGTGGATAGGTGGTGATGGTCACGGTGATCCGGTCATGGCGACTGACAGTTTTGGGCTGGACCCAAGTATCAGTGTTTTGTTGGGATTTTTTCATATAGCTATAAAAAGCGGAAATCCTGCCTTGTATGTCTTTCGCCTCTGACATCTTGTCTAGCAATTCCAAAAATTCAGACTTTGTTAGGCCGGCATAAGCTCTGAGATGTTTGATTGCGTTGCCTACAGTCAAGTATTCCCCGACGGTCAAATCCCCAGCCAATGCCTCCTCCACAAGAGTGGATAAAACCCCTCCTTGATTGAAGCCGGCATCCACTGCCCGTACCACTCTTTCCAATGTCTCTCGGACAAGAATTTCGCCAACAGAGCCGCCATGCATGGTGCCTTGAACCTGCAGAGTGAGCGGGAGTGGACTCTCGCCCTTGTGTATTTTACTGTCCCAGTGGCCGTCGGAAAAGAGCGTCTCACCAACCACCGAATACATATTAAAACATCCAAAAAAATCTAACACCTTTTCAACTTTCCCCTGGATAACATAATCATTGGATCCTACCGTGATAGGGATAAGAAATTTGTTTATTACGTTCAGAGGCAGCTCTCTTTGAAGGATTGTTGTTCTGCTATTAGAATCGTAATGCGGATAACCAAACAGCTTTAAGGGCGAATGACCAAGACGGGCCTCGGGGATTCCTCCTTCATATTTCACTTTCTCGCATTTACTTTTCGGCTTCATTTTGGAAAAATATCTGTTAACGTATTTTTTCACAAGAGAAATGATGTCTTCAGGATTGCCCTTTTTCGTCCTTGCAAATTCTTGCAGTGTATTTAAATCATTATATATTTCCTTATACGGGCCTAAGACATCGTCGAGTTCTCCACCCGCCAATTCCATGGCAGTGCCCAAGACTGATTCCAATTTCTGTACAGCAGAACCACTATGTTGCAAAAGTTCAGTGGGCTCCATCCCGGTTTTCGGTAAGTTCACGGCATTTGTGACAAACTCTTTAAATAATTTCTTGAGAACTTGCTGTGGAGGAGTATCCGGATTCGAGGAATACACAGTGGCAGGGTAGGATGCTGTGAGCACCAACGAGAGGCAGAACATGAGATGTCCAGAGCCGTTCATTTTCCTGGTATCCAATCAATCACTTAATCCAGAAAACTAAGTTATAAAAGAAAATAGTGCTTCCCAAGGATTTGAAACTTTTCAAATGGTAGACTTAGGACGACAAGAATGGTGCTCTGTCCCAGAAAAGCACGCTTAGGAGATTGGCATCCAGAAGCACTCAAAGTGAATGCATCGCCAAAAGCAAAATAAAATATACAACTCGCAAACAGAAACAACTGCGAATTGCACAGAAGAAAATGGCAAGTCATATCAAAGGGGTGAAGAAGTGAACGAGCAATGTTCTCGAACAGCTCCAGGCCCTGTTCCCACTGCAGTGTCTCTACACATCGTTGTTGGCTGGTACACCCCTTCCCCTTCCTTTGCCGTTGAACCTACGGACAGAACAACCTAATTTAATTATATACTAATTATTATATTTACACTTTCTGGACGCTTGGAACCAGCACTAGTCTGCCATCGATACTAGACAGCTACCGGGGCAAGGGTGAAGGAACATGAAGAGCCTAAAGTGTCCTTGTCTCTCCCTGCTGCTGGCTTTCCCTGCGTTCTTTTTCCAAACATTTCTATGGCATCTTAAGGCTCACAGAAACGGCAGTAACATTCTCTGGCAATTCCCGTAGCTCACCATGAAAATTAGTTTCATGCTGGCATGGGCTTACCCCTAGTGGTTCTGCTGGCGTTGCTCAGATCACTGGAGATACCATCTACAAAGAACTAATCTTTTCAAAATGTCTTTAAATACTTTTTTAAATAGGTTATTGCCAATGTATTCAAATTGAGGTAAATATTCTGGGAGTTCTTCAAATACGTAACGACAGAATTTGGGTTTTTGCACGCTGTTCACCTTTCCAGGTAGAAAGGCAGGAATTGTGCGCTGCTTGTATGAGACGAGCCAGTGGACCGCTGGGGTGAATACACAAGTTTAGTAGTGTGTTTGCTGTGTTTTTCCTGTGTTCTCATGATGCCCGCTATATTTGGAGTGGGAGTCCATCCGCCTCATTTTTACTGCATTCCGTTTTAAGAAAAAAGCACCTATCTTTTACCCTGCAGCTCCTGAGCCGTTGATAAGACACCCAAGCATGAAACGCAATTTTTTTTGTTTGCCTTCTCTTTGAATTTAGTATAGCTGCGGAAATCCGACTAAGCCTCCGATGACCAAGCGGAGAAGCACTGCGGCATATGGCACTTGTTGAATGATCTGTTTCGAAGTGCGTGTCTTTTGTGGTGGATCACTTTCAGTGCTTCTGAAAGGTAAACACTCAACTGCGAGGGTTGCACGCAACAAGAAACGTCATGCTTAGAGGAGCGCGAACAAATGGTAGTCCCCAGCACCACACGCAGCTGGCATTCTTGTCATGGCGTTCCACACGCTTGGCTCAAAAGGCATTCTTGTGGCATTTATTTATGCCGTTGGCCTTTCCCTGCCATTGCGTTTAGGGATGCCGCCAAGTGGGTTTGGGACGCAAGGGTTTTGGCAAAGAGTTAGTTTCAGGGAAAGTCTCTGCCATCTGTTGAGATGCTTAAATATAACAATCGGGGTATTTTCTGCTGCTCAGTTTTTCGGTGTAAGAGGAGAAGTTGCTCATTGCTTGTAAGACACGAATCAGCGCGTGATTAGGGTGGGAGAAAGAGTGGTAATTTTTAGTATATGTTTGGATGTCAGCAAGACGATTGCTGTATTAGAAACGGAATTTCATCCGACTTTGCGGGCTATTGTGTGTCATTAGGGGATGCGTTTCACTAGCTATTCTGCGGCTGTGGACTGACCAGTTTAACACCCAAGCAGAAGACGCAATCTTGTTTTTTGGCCGAGTTGGCATGATTGAATTTCGTGTATCTCGTTCCATAAAAATGAGAAATACGGTGGACATCCCAACACGCCTGGCTGCCCATGCCACTCGTGGAGCGATCTGCTGCTTAACACGTGGGTTCTGTTTGGAATCAGTTACTGCGCTTCGGATAAATGCATGCGAGGAGGCAGCCCCATGAAGAGAGAACGTCGCGATTGGATACACAAGGGCAGATGGCGTGCCGAAATCCGCCAGTGACAGGCAGGCATTTGTGGTCAACGGTGCTGCTACACGCGCTTGGCCGCAAAGGCATGGTTGCAGCATCTGTTTGTGCCCTAGGCCATGATGATCTGTCCTTGTGCTTAAGGATGCCGCAAAAAGGGTTTGATTATGAAAAATTATTGGATATGCAATGACATTCATGGAAATTCTCTGCCGTCTGTTATGATGCGGAAAGATAGCATTCGGGTTTTCGCGCGTTTAGCTTTATGGGTTCAAGGAAACCAAATGCGCACCTCTTGTAGCGGATGAACGATATGGCAGGTAGCCTGGTGCAACGATGGAAATATGTTGAATCTCCTTCTATTTCATCAAGGCGATGGCAGCATTTCGAGTAGGAGTGAAGTGTTGCATCTGGTCAAAGGGGGAGGTAAGCGGGCCCCAGTCTGTGCTTGCGCTGCTGAGGAATCAGCTGAACAGCCAAGCAGGACACGCGATTTTGATCGTTGCCAAATGTTTTCGATTTTGTATTGCTGGGGCCTTGCAGACTCCCGCTAAGCAGCCAGGCGAATGCGCACTTTGGTATCCATGCCACTCGCGGAACGATCTGTTCTTAAAAATGTGAGTTCTGCCCTAATTAAGCAAAAATGTTGAAAATGCGGATGAACAGCCCAAGGCAGCGCATGAAGGAGGCAGCAACGTCGCGCTTGGACGCATAAAGACAAATGCCGTTGCTGAGATCCGTTGGCTGAGTTCGTTCTTGGCCAAGGGGCATCATCGCGCATTGCTAGCCGCAAAGGCATGCCAGCAACACTCTGGGGTATCCAGCAGCGAACACAGGCAGCAGCCTAGGGCGAGGAGCCTCGCGGGGAAGATTGAAAGCTAAAGGCTACAAGGGAGGAAATTTAAACTTCGTTGGCTCCCCAAAAATCTCAATGAATTCTTCTTTATTGTTTACTCTCTATTTGAAGCTGCATTGTCGACCGCTCAAAGGGATTAGCGTTGCTAGAATAGCTTCAACTCTTATGAAAGACCTTAGAAGCTGCAGAAAGAGAACCCTTAGCCCTGGCATTGTCAACCTTTGAGAAAACGTGTGGCACGTGAGCGGCCAAGTCCTGCAGTGAGTGCTGAATGGCTGCTTCTGTCTTTACCGTTTTTCTTTTATGGAGAACGCGGAAGCTGCTTGGCCTTGCCGACTCGAGTCAGTTGACCAGTGGCCCATCGGCAGCCGCCGAGGCTCAGGAGCAACAAGAACTCGACGCCTTTATCCCCTCCGTGTTTACCGGATTTCAGTTGTTAAACAATCTAAAGTAAAAAAGATGATTTTCTAGGCATAAGTATAATCGGAAATAGAGTATTAGCAACGACAAAAACGGTCAGACAATTGAGGATCTTTGTGTGGATATAGATGAGATGCGTTTTACTAGCGGGTAGATAAAGTATGTTAAGGCGTCTTGGCTGCATCCCTTTGGCGCTTGGCTATGATCAGGTCGGCATGACCTCAAAAAAAAGCCTGGAAAGACAGTCTTCTTTAGAGACAAATTATTCTTAAGTTATTTTTTATTGATTGCGCTTCTTATGCCCTTCGCGCAGAGGCCGAAACACCACCCTTACACCCCCTCGCTTCGAACAACCTTGTCGGTTTATACTTCCGTCTAATTTTGCTTCTGTTAACTTAAAACAAATCCGATATTTTAGCTGTTTATTTATTAATAAACACTTTTTTGTTTAGGGATTAAATGTGGGTACCAGGGAATACACTTGGCAGCATCTGCGTTGCCTATAACTAGGGGTGGTTGTTCCTCCCCACCTCTAGCAACCCGTGCAGCGAGGGTTAAGAACCGCTTAGAGTGTGACATTTTAGCGTTTTCCTTGGAATTATTTTTTTCCCTGCATTTTCCTTTGCTTCCGTCTTGTCTTTTTAGTTTATTCTGTCTAAAGAAGGCGTGAAACGCCGCGGCTGTGGGGCGGCTGCTCCCGCCTCCTATAAACCCAAGGAATAAACCCCTAATTCGAATCCCTGAAGATAAAACTTCAGTATTTTTTCCCTGGGATTTTAGGCGTTTTTTTGTTTTTACGAAGCGGCAGGGCGGTACACCCAAAGCCGAAGCTGCACAGAGAGAATCATGGCGGCAACTGCCACGGCTTCAGAAGGTCCCAGGGGCCCCTTCGCAACCCCAGAGGCCCCTGGGGGGGGCCCTCAGCAGTCTATGCTGGGCCCGGCAGGCTTTGCCTCGACTGCCAATCCGAACAGTTCGGGTAGGGACGACCCAGCCACCGTTCAGGTGAACCTTGGCGCCCACCCCAAAACCCTAAACCCTTCTACAGTTCTCGAAAGCTGTCTAACAGCGCATTATGACTCTTTCTGTTTTACCCAGTTACCGAAGCCTCATGGTTTGCGGTGTGTGTTGGGGCCTTTGGTTTTGGGTTGGAAATTGGTCTGAGGTTTAGGGTTCAGAGTGTAGGGTTTAGGGTTTGTGCGCTCAGGATACGAACTTTGCCCTTTTTTTTGCGCATTTTTTGAGGGTCTTTCGAAGCCCCCTAGCGGGCAGCGATGACACGGAAGCCACCGAAGGAATCGAAGGCCTCCCCGCAGATATTGCGGGTGCGCAGGGGGTTTAGGGTTTAGGGTTTGGAATTTGGGGATTGCTGTATCGCTGTTTTGTATGGGGCTTGCCGTTTGTGATTTAGGCGTTTCTGTTTAGGCCCCTAAATGGGATCTTCTGTGGCTTAGGGTTTGTGGTTTGTGGTTTGTGGTTTGTGATTTGCGGTTTTAGATTTTTTTTACTTGCGTCAGCTGGCTGGAGTGTTGCGCGTTCATCGGACAAACAGAACTCTCACGGTTCGTCTATCGGACATTGAGAGTTGGTCTCCCCAGGGTGCCCCCGTGGAAGATGCTGGCCTGAAGCTCGCCCATCACATCAGGAAAAACTATATTCGGCAAGCCCTAAACCCTAAACCCTTGAAGCGGAGACGCAGACAGCAACGGCATTGTGTCGGCACAACGGGCTAGGGTTTAGGGTTTAAAAGTTTTTCTTTGCTTTTCTCGCTTTAGGGTTTAGGGTTTAGGGTTTAGTGTTTGCGTTCAGTATCCAGCCGCTGCTGCAGGAGCGGGTCCAGGAGATAGCTTCGGATATAGCGCAGCGGATATCGGCTAGCGGCTTTGTGGTGTATCTACAGCTGCATGATGTCCCGCGTTATGTCCACAGGCAAGTCCCTTCAGCTCTGAGGTCGAAGACTTCCTGGCATTTCTTTTTCTTTGCTTTTCTCGGTTTAGGGTTTAGGGTTTAGGGTTTAGGGTTTAGGGTTTAGGGTTTAGGGTTTAGGGTTTAGGGTTTAGGGTTTAGGTTTAGGGTTTGGGGTTTGGGGTTTAGGGTTTAGGGTTTAGGGTGTGGTTGTTGGTGCAGCATAAGCTCGGTGCGTTGCAGTATGCTGGGGAGCATCACGTGCATTCGTGGGCAAGTGACCCGCACGACGGACGTAAGGCCTGAGTTGCTGCAAGGGGCGTTTGCCTGTGGCGACTGCGGCAATATTGAGGAGGGCGTGGCACAGGCCTTTAAATACACACAAGTGTGTTTCCTGTTGAAAACGAGCGATTCCCCTGAGAAGCGCTTTTTTGTTTCTTCCTTCCAACCTGCTGGAGAGTTTTCGCAGAGGCCACAAAGAAAACCTTTTTTGCAGCCGCACTCGCCAGGGCATGCGTTTGTGGTTTTGATGTGGTGTGTCTGTACAGCCGGTGAAGTGCTCGAGCCCCAACTGCCACAACACCCTCAACTGGAGTTTACTTTTTGAAAGGTCGCAGTACGCAGACTGGCAGAAAGTGCGTCTGCAGGAACCCTCGGGGGAGCTGCAAAGTGCGGCTTTGCCTCGCTCGATTGATGTGATTGCCAGGTGCGTCTCTGCTTGTTTTGTTTTTCTCTGCATTGGCTAGCCACCTGTTTAGTAACGTAAGTGGCATTTGCGCGCTATCTTCTTGAATGTTTTCTTTTTTACCTGTAGCTGGCCCCGGGGAGTTGCCTTACAACATCTATTTCTGCTGCTGTGCAGGCATTCATTGGTGGATTCGGTGTACGCGGGAGACGTGGTGTTGGTGACGGGGGCTTTAATTGCCGTGCCCGATTTGCCGGCTCTCCTCAAGCCTGGCGAACTCCCGCGGTGAGCCAAAGCATGCAGCCCCAAAGCTCCTACAGCCCTAGAGACATTTCCTACGCCCCTTGTGGCCTCAGGCCTTTTGGCCTCAGCCTCGGGCCTTGTGGCCTTGTGCTATTTTATGGTTTGTTGTAAGCAAGTGTCTCAGCAGCTCTGTTTTTCGACCGTCTCCCCTTCGACTTCTTCGGCGGTTGCCGTTGGGGCTTTTTTAACGCATGCATGGCTAGCCAGACAGCTGTGAGTGGATTTGTTTGTCTCCTTTTCAGGTCTGTCACCCGTCAGATGCAGCAGCGCCGCACGGAGTCTTCGTCTGCTGCTGAGGCCTTGCGTGGGGTGAAGGGTTTGGGGGTTAGAGAGTTGAATTTTCGCATTTGTCTCCTCGCCCTCAACATTGAATCCGTTGCCACTGGCAAACACGAACGAGCCTTCGAGGAGGATCGCGAGGTGCGTTTTCTCTCATGAGCGTTGGCCTTCGATGCCCTTACAAACCCTCCACAGTTCACAAACTTCAAATTCGAACCCCTCACAGCAGTGCACTTCGGCACAGCAGGCAGGGCTCTGTGCTTTGTCTTTAGATGTTTGAAGCGAGCGACTTCTTGGGCCACGGCGCTTTCGATTGGATTCGCAGCGTCGCCTCGAGGCCTGACTGCCTGTC
>JRZD01000146.1:0-13635 GCA_000826945.1 Eimeria nieschulzi
GCCACAAACGGAGCTAGGCACTATCGTATGTTTTTGTGCGTCCAGGCTCGACGTTGCTTTCTGCCTGCAAACGCTTTTAGCGCCTCTTCCGCTAGAAACGCACTTGCTGAAAGAGCTGTCGTGCCCCACGGCATAAAGATCGCTGTAGTAGTGTCTCAAACTGCCGTGCTTGTTCGCCTGGCCACCGTAGTCTTAATGTACTGGGAGCTAGCTATCCGAAGTGGAAACATAGGCCGACAAACAAAAACCAAAACTCGTATTTTGATGTTCAGTTGGCCATTCTGCAGTTGCAGAATTCAAGATGGATCCCATGCCCTTAAAACGGAATACGATAGAAAGGAGTTCATGGAACCTTAGTCAGAACAGCAATCGGCATGACGACACACAAGCATATCAAAAACACTACTATACCTATGTCCACCTTAGCCTTCTGCTGGTCGTCCGTTACAAGTAGTGCGCCATTGCTCTCTTTATACCGAACAAGCTGAGCAACGCACAAAAACTCAAATCCTTTCTCTACCCATCTCAAAAAAAAACAGAATTTCCCTGAACACAACCGCTTGCCCAATGCCTTTGAGCCACTTAACCCAGTTCGGGGTATCCATAAACACAAGGATATAAAATGACTTAAGGACAAAACAATACAGCAACTATGACGTTAAGACCAGGAATGTGTAATGGCCTTGGCCAATGTGCCTGTCACCACCGGAGCCCGGCACTTCCATCTGTCTTTGTGCGTCCACGCATGACGGTGCCCTCTGCCAAAAACCGCCTTCGAGCATTTATCCGCCAGACATGCACAAGCTAAAACAGAATAGAATCAGAACTCTCTGGAGCATATCGCTTCACGAGTATCGTATACTGCCGTGCTTACTGGCGTGGCTACCGTTGTCGTAATCTGCTGGAACCCAGCTACGCTAAATCGAAAGATAGGAAAACTAAACAAAAGTGTGTGCCAGGTTTGACAGTGTTAAATTGGCAGGTCAGAAGCTGTAGAATAGAGGACGGATGCCATCCGTTTCAAACGGAATGCGATAAAACCACGTCATATGGAATTCACCTCTAAATACAGCAATCGCCATGCCAGTAAAGAAATAGTGCAAAAACGTTACGATACTTGCGTTCACCCTAGCCACCCACTGGTCCGTTGGCTACGAGCAATGCATAATTGATCTCCTCATACCAAAAAGCTGACCAACGCGCAAAATTATAAACGTTCTCTGTGAATCTCAAAGGACGGCAAAGATTTTGCCTGAATGTAACTGCTTGCCCAATCTTTGCATCATCCAACACATTTTGTGTCATGCATACGCAAGGATATGAAAAGGGCTGACACAAACAGATGCCACAACTATGCCTCTGCGGCAAGGAATGTGTAACGCCTTTAATCAACAATGCCTGCCACCGACGGAGCTCGACACTATCATCTGTCCTTGTGCGTCCAAAAGCGACGTTTTCTTCTGGCTGCAACCATCTTAAGGTATTCGGCCCCCAAGAACGCACACTCTAAACCAGAGCAAGGGTCACGCGCTAGGGAACTGATCGGTGCACGAGTGTCATATACCGCCATACTTGTTCGCGTGACTAGAGTAGGCATAATCTTGTAAGATCCAGTCATACTAAATCGAACAATTGGGCCAACGAGCAGGATTGCGTCTCATGCTTGGAAGTTCAATTGGCCAGACAGCAGCTGCAGAATGAAAGACGCATGCTGCAGAATGGAGGACGGATACGATCCCCTTGAAAAGGAATGCGATAAAGCCCAGTCGGATGGAATCATGCTTCAAATACAGCAATCGCCATGCCGACACAGAAACAGTTCAAAAGAGTACTGTGCTTCCATCAACCTTAGCCGTCAGCTGTTTCATCTGCTACAAGCAGTGCACCATTCGCCTACTTATCTGTGAGAAATTGAGCAACGCGCTGGAACCCTAATCCTGTCTCTGCATTTTAAAAACCAGAAAGGAATTTCTCTGATTGTACCCAATAATCATGACTCATTTGCTTTAATAAAGCCATTTCGTGGCATCCATAAACACAAGGATAGAAAATGGCATACGGGATAAACGGATGCCTCAAGTATGTCTTTGCGGCCAAGAATGTTTAATGCCCTTGGCCAGCAACACCTGAGCTCGGTGCTATCATCTGTCCTTGTGCGTCCCGGCGACGTTCCTTTTTGCCTGCAACCTCCCTCGTGTATTCAGTGCCACACACGCACGTACTGAAGCAGACCAGAAGTCACCAAAAATCTATCGTTCCGTTTACGAATAATGCAGTATTTGTGCGCATTGAAGAGAAGCTGTACTCTGGTGTGCAAAGTCGCACTCGCAACCACTTAGTCTATCCGCCTTGTGTTTCGGCACGACTAGTAAAAAACTGAAACGCAGCTATACTAAATCAAAAGATCGCACCCACGACCAAGATCGCCTTTCATGATAGGATGTTCAATTGGTCAGCCAACGGCTGCAAAATAGAGGACGGATACCATCATCTTGAAATTGAATGTGATAAAAGCGAGTCGGAGAGAACCGCAATGAAAAAATTTAGCTATCACCATGGCGACACAGAAACATATGAAACACATCACTAGACCTGCGTCTACCCTAGCCGTCCGCTAATTTTCCAGCCACAAGCAGTGCGCGATTGCTCTCCTCAAACCCAAAAGCTGAGCAGGGCACAAAAACGCAAATGTTACTTTTACGACTCTCTACAGACGATGAAAAACTTCTCTAAATATAACTGCTTGCCCATAACCTTTGCGTCACCAAACAATTTCGCGGCATTTATAAGCAGGACACGAACTGGCTACCAAACAAACGCATGGCGTAAATAAGCCTTTGCGGCCATGAATGTGAAATGCCCTTAGCCAGCAATATTGCCTGCCACCGACGAAGCCCGGCACTACCATCTGTCGCTGTTCGTCCAAGCGCGGCGTTCCCCTCCGTCTGCAGCCGCCTTGAATTATTTATCCGCCAGAAACACACCAGCTGAACCAGAACAGAAGCCACAAGCTACGGAGCAGATCGTTTTACTAGTGTGGTATACCGGCGGGCTTGTTCGCGTGGCTACCGTAGTTGAATAACCTGATTCTTCGGCTGCAAACTATGTGCTCTCGTTCTCCGTTGAACGGAAAAGCCAAGTACGGCGCAAATACCCAAATGGTGTATCTACCCATCTCAATAAACGATAAAGAATTTCCATGAATGCAATTACATTCCCATCGACCCCATGCCACCAAACCCATTTCGTGATATCCATAAACGAACGGACAAGAAATTGCCTACCACTGAAATAACGGATGCCGTAACTGTGGTACTCCTTTCCAGCCAAGAATGCGTAGTACTCTTGGCGAACAAAGTTTGCCAACGAAAGCTCGGCACTACCATCTGTCCTCATGCATCCAATCGCGGCGTTTCCCTCTGCGTGCACTCGACGCCTAGTATTCAGTTGCCAGACCCGCACATGCTGAAATATAACAGAAGTCATGCGCCACGCGATATATGCTCGCCTAGTGTCAGAGACCGACATGCTTGTACGTGTGGCAACTGTAGTCATAATCTACTGGAAGCCAACTCTATTGTCAGAAGATCGGGGCAACAAACAATATCGTGTCTCATGTTGGGCTGTTCAAAGTTTTCAGTTAGCTGCTGCAGAATCGAGGTCGGATACCATCACCTTGATGCAGGACGGGATGAAACCAAGTCAGATGAAATCCCGTTTCAAACGCAGCAATCGACGCGACGACACAGAAACATATCAAAAACATATATATACTTGTGTCCACCCTTGCCCTCCGCTTCTCCTTTAGCAGCTACAATCAGTGTGTTATTGCTTTCCGTATGCCGAAAAGCTGAACAAAGCACACAAAACCAAAAGCTCTCTCTAAGCATCTCAAGAGCTGGCGGAGAATTTCCCTGAAGGCAACTGCCTGCTCGATACCTTTGGCTCAGCAAATCCTGTTCGTGCCATTCATAAACATAGGGGGAGGAAATGGCCTACAGAAGAAACAGATGCCGCAACTAGGCCTTTGTGGCCAACCTTGTGTAAACGGATGCAGCATGTACGCATTTGCGGCCAAGGATGGACAGTGACCACGCCCAGCGATACCTGCCGCCGACGGAGCTCGGACCTGCCATCGGTCCTTGTGCGTGCACGCGCTAAGTTGCCCTCTTCCTGTCATCGTCCTCGTGTATTCATGGTGCACACACGCACGAACTGCATCCGAACAAAAGCCACGTACTACGGAACAGATCGACCCACTTGTGCGATACACTGCATTGCTTGTTCACGCGAATACTGTAGTTGTAATTTAGTAGAGCCCAGCTACAGTAAATTTTAAAAAGGGGAGAAATCAGCATCGCGTCTTAGGCTTGGATGTTCAATTGGTCAGCCAGCAGCTGCAGAATAGGGGACGGATACCATCCCTTTGCATGGGAAAGCAATGAAACATAGTGGGACGGAATCTCATTGCAAATACAAGAATCACCATGACGAAACTGAAATATATAAAAACTATTACTATACTTGCGTTCACCCTATATGTATCCCGGTTCTTTCCCTAAGGGCAGTGTGTGATTACTCCCCTCATACCCAAAAGCTGAGCAACACGCAAGACAGCCCAATGCTGCCTCTAGACATTTCCACAGACGGCATAGAACTTTTCTTAAAATAACTGTTTGCTTGATACCCATTGTCCACCAAACCAATTTTGTGGCATTCATAAACAGGAGCAGGAAATGCCTCACCAAGCAAACCGATACCGCAAATGCGGCCGCGAATGTGTAATGCCCTTGGCCACCTGTGCCCGCCGCCAACGGAGCCTGGCATTACCATCTGTCCTTGCGCATCTGGCTGGACGCCATCTGCCTGCGACCGCCCTCGGATAATCATCCGCCAGACACGCACAAACTGAACAATGACATGTGCTAAACCAGAACGCAGGTCAGGCGCTACGGAATAAATCGGTCTACGAGTGCCGTATGGAGCCGTGCCTTTCTTGTGCGCGTGGCCAGTCGTAATGGGCTTGGACACAGCTATACTAAATCGAAATAGCAGGCTAAGCAACAAGATGGCGTCTTAGCTTCGGCGTTGTATCGATCGCTCAGCAGCGCAGATGCGGAATACAGGACGGATAGCATCCCCTTAAAACGGAATGCAACAAAACCGCATCACATGGAATCCCACCCCAAAAACAGCAATCGGCATGACGACACTTGCATCCACCCTAGCTGTTTCCTAATTCGTTGACGACAAGAAATGCGCCATTGCTCTCCTAGCAAAACAAGGTTAACAACGCGCCAAAACAAAGCGAATGTAAACAGATGCCGCAAGTACCGTTTTTTGCGACCAGGAATGCGTAATGGCCATGAGTTATATGGCTGCTGCCAACGGAGCTCTGCAATGCCATCTGCCTGTGTCCATCCAAACGCGACGTTTCCCTCCGCCTGTAACCGCCTTCATATATTCATCCGCCACAAGCGCACGTGCTGAAACAGACCAGCGGTCGCGAAATACCTACCGATCGCGCACCATGCAGTAAACTAGGCTAAATACTGAGGATAATTTACAATCCTGAGCCGCATTCGGCACAATGCCTCTTTTTTAATGAGTATATTCGTCGTGATTGCTCGCGTGGCTATCGTAGTCGTATCGTTCTGGAAGCGGGCTACACTAAAAATTAAAAATTGGACCAACGATCAAGATGATTTCTTAAGCTTGCGTCTTAAGCTCAAGTTTTCAGTCAGCAAGTGCAAAGTAGAAGACGGATACTATCCCCCTAAACGGAATGCAATAAAAGCAGTCGGATGGGATCCTACGCCAAATCGAGTAATCGTCGAAACGACACAGAAACATACCAACAACAGTACCATATTTGCTTTTACCGCAATTTTCCGCTGGTTCATCCCCTACATGAAGTGCGCGAGTGGTCTGCGTACCGAAAAGTTCAGCAACGCGCTAAAACCTCTACTTATGTCAGGAGACTCCATGCAATTTCCTTGCGTGTAGCTTATACCTTTACGTCACTAAACCCATTTCGCATCATCCTTAAACACAAGGACAGCGAAAGGTCTACGGACGACGGATGCAGCAAGTATGGGTTTCCGGCAAGGTACATGTAATGGAACTGGCCAACAAAGCCTGACAACGACGGAACTCGGCACTATCACCTGCGTTTTTTTGTAAAATCGCAGCATTGTCCTCATGCTGAAATCACATTCGGGTATGCACGTTCCAGAAACCCACAAACTGAATCCGACCAGAAGTCGCCCGCTATGCAACAGATTGCTACATGAGTTTTGTAGTACCGCCACGCATGTTCGCGTGGTTACAGTAATCGAAATGCGCTGGAAAACAGATGTATTGAATTAAAAATGCTCGCCGGCGAACAAGATCGGGTCTTATACTTGGGTGTTCAATTGGTCAACCAGCAGTGCAGTTGCGGAACAGATGAGGAATGCCATTTTCTTGAAACGGAATGCAATAAACCGCGTCGGATGGAATATTATTCCAAATACTGTATTCGTCAGGACACCACAGAAACATACCAAAAACATTACTGTATAAGCGTCCACTCTCCCCATCACTTGAATCTTTCCTTATAAACAGTGAGCGATTGCTCTCCTTATACCGAAAAAGCTATTCAACGCACAAACACCGTGAGGCGGCTTCTACGCATCCTAACAGACAGCAGGCAACATATCTGTAACTTGCCGAATACGCATGCATCGCCAAACACATTACTTGGCATCGATAAACACAAGGGTGCGAACGGTCCTACGGGACAAACAGGTGCTGCAAGTGTGCCTCTGGCGCCAGGAATGTGCAATACCGTTGACCAAAAATGCCTGACATCGACAGACCTCGGCACTACCACCTGCTCTTGTGCGTCAAAGCACGACAATGTCCTCTGCCTGCAACTCCCTTCGGTTTTCCATTCTCTTGAAACCCACAAACTGAAGCAGAACGGGAATCACACGCTACGGAACAGATCTCTCGACTAGTGTCGTATGCCGCCATCCTTGTTTCCGTGGTTACACTAGTCGTAGCAGCAGAAAATGAAAAGCTTGGAACAACAAACCAGCTTGTATCCTATGCGTGCGTGTTCAGTTGACCAATCAGCTGCGCAACAGCAGAATAAACAACGAAAGCCATCCCCCTGAGACGGAGTGCTATAACAGCTAGTAGGATGCATGTTCCCTTCCAACTACAGCAAGCGCCATGGAGTCACAGAAGAATATCAAGCACATTATGCTTGCACCATCCTAGCGGTCCTCCGCTACAAGCGGTGCGTCATTGCTCTATTTATACTGGAAAAGCTTAGCAACGCGCTAAAACCCAAATTCTGTCTCTACATATTTCAACAGATAACAGGTAATTTCTCTGAATGTATCAGCTTGCTCGAAACATCTGCTTCACCAAGCTCATTTTGTGGCATCTATAAATAAAAAGATGGGAAAGGCCCTACAGGACGAACGGATGCTGCAAGGATGCCGTTGCTGCCAAGAATGTGGGATGCCATTGGCCGACAATGCCTGTCACCGACGGAGATAGGCACTACCATCTGTTCTTGTGCATCCAAACGTAACGTTGCCCTCTGGCTGCATCCGCGACTTCTGATACTTGTCCTCCAAAAACGCACAGACTGAACCATAACCGAAGTCACGAGTTACAGAACAGATCGGTCTACGAGTGTCGAATACCGCCGTGCTTTGCTTGTTCACGTGACTACCATAATCGTAATCTGTGGGGCCTAGGGGTCCTGAATGAAACGTCGGGCCAACGAACAAGATCGAGTTTCATGCTTGGGTATTTAGCTGCTCAGTCAGCACCTGTATACTAGAGGAAGCATAGCATCCTCTTGAAACGCAATGTGATAAAAGCAAGTCAGATAGAATCCCCTTCAAATATAGCGACCGCCGTGATCACGTGGAACCATATCAAAAACATTACTATACTTTCGCACACCCTAGCTGTCCAATGGTTCTATTGCTACAAGCAGTACGCAATCGTTTTCTTTGTATCGAAAAACTTACCAACGCGCTAATGCCCAAATGCTGTCTCTACGCCTCTCAAGATACGACAGAGAATGTCCGTGAATATACCAGCTTCCCCAATATCCGTGAGCCACCAAACGCATTTCATGCCATCCATACACACAAGAACAGGAAACGGCTTATAGTACAAACGGATGCCTCGAGTATGCCTTTGCATTATCCAAGAACGTATAGTGGCCTGGCCAACAATGTTTGCCATCGACGGAGCTCACACTACCATCTGTTCTTGTGCATCCAAGCGCAATATTTCCCTCTGGTTGCAGCCGCCCTCGAGTAGTCAGTCCGCCAAGCACGCACATGCTGAACAACAACAGATGTCGCGCGCGACGGAAAAGATCGCTCCACCTATGTCGTACGCCGTTGTGTCCGTTAATGTAGCTAGAATGGTTGAACTCCATTTAAAGCCAGCTAAACAAAATTAAGAACGCGAACCAATTTACAAGATGGCGCTTTATGCTTGTGTGTTTAATTTGATAAATTAACAGCTGCAGAGTTTACGGATGCCATCCGTTTGAAACGGAACACAAGGAAACCCAGCAGAATGAAATCCCACGCCAAATACAGCAATCGTATGGCGACATAGAAACATATCAAAAATAATACTATACTTGCATCCAAGCTAGCCACCCGCTGATCGTCCACTTCAAGCAATGCGCTACTACTCTCCTTATACCAAAAGACTGCGCAACCTGCAAAACCCTGATGCTGTTTCTACAAATCTCCAGATACGGCAGATAATTTCCCTGAATGTAACTGCTTGCCCAGTACCCTTGCCTTCCCATGCCCAGTTCGTGGTATTCATAATTACAAGGATACGAAATGGCCTACTAGGGAAACGAATGCCGTAAGTAAGCTTTTGCGCCAAGGAATGTGTAATACTCCTGGTCAAAAATATAGCCTGTCCCTGTCACCAAAAGAGCTCCGCACTGCCAACTGCTCTTGTCCGTCCAAACGCGATTATTTCCTCTGCCTGCTACCGCCTTCAGGTATGTATACACCGGACGTGCACTGGCGCGTACTGAACAGAACTGTGCTCTGCTACCCAGAGTTGCATTCAACGCAACGTTTCAATTCAAATATGAAGTGTATCCCGCCAAGTTCTTCCCCGTGGCTAGAGGCGTCGAAATTTGCTGGAACCCAGTTATACGAAACCGAAAAATCAAAACAAAGAACAGGATCGCTTCCAATACTTCGGTGTTCAACTGCTTGGTCAGCAACTGCAGAATATAGGAAAAATACCACCCCGTTGAAACGGAATGCGGTGAAGCAAAGTAGGATCGGAACCCACACCAAATGCAGCAATCATCATGACGACGCAGAAACATATCACTAACAATACCTTTCTTGAGTACACTTTTGCCGTCTGCTGGTTCGTTGGTTAGGAGCAGTGCGCGATTTCGGTCTTTATACCAATACGATGAGCAATTCAGGAAAACCCAAATCCTGCCTCTATGCGCCTAAAAAAACAGCAACGAATGTCTTCAAATGTAGCTGCTTGCCAAATAACCTTCTGTCACCAAACTAATTTCTTGGCATTAACTGGCCGCTGCCTGTAACCGCCTTCCGCCACCCATCCGTCACCAATGCACGAACTGTACCAAAACAGAGACCTCATGCTGCAGAACAGATCGTTTCATTAGTTTCTTACGCCGACTAGCTTGTTCATATGGCTACCGTAATAGTAATTTGCTGCGACCCAGTTATAATATACCAAAACCTCGGACCATTGAGCAACATCTCGTGTTATGCTTGGATGTTCAATTCGTCAGTCAGTCAGGATCTGCATAATAGAAGACGGAGACCATCCCCTTAAAGCGCGACGCGATGAAATTGAGTGGGATGCAATCCCACTTTAAACGTAGTAATCATCATGACGACACATAAGCATATAAAAAACTACTTTGCTTGCGTCCACCCTACTCGTCCGCTGGTTCGTCTGCTACAGGCAGTGCGCGATGACTCTCCTTATACCGAAGAAGCTGTGCGACGCGCAAAAACCCAAAAGCTGTCTTTACTACTCATCTAAACAGATTTCAGGGAACTTCCCTGAATGTAACTGCTTGTCCCATACCCTTGCTTCACCAAATCCACTCCACAACATCCACGAACAAAGGGATAGGAAGTGACATACAGGACAAACGCATACGGGAACTATGCCTTTGCGGCGGGAAAAGTCTAATGGTCTTTGCAAACAATGCCTTCCATCGACAGAGCTTGGCGCAACCGTCTGTCCTTGTTCGTCCAAGCCCGACGTTGCCCTCTGCCTGAAACCTCCGTCGGGTATTCATCCGCCAGTAACGCACGTGCTGAACCAGAACAGAAGGCATGCGCTAAGAAACAAACTGTTTCAAAACTGAACTATACAGCCATCCTTGGACGTATTCGTAATCTGCTGTCTTCAATTAAAAAGTGCGGCCAACGAACAAGATCGTGTTTTATGCGTGGATGTTCAATTGGTCATTCAGCAGCTGCAGAATAGAGAACGGATACCATCCTTTTAAAACGGAATGCATTGAAACCGAGTCAAATGCAATGCCGCTCGAAATACATCAGTCGCCATGACAATACAGAAACTTACCCAAAACAGTACTATACTTGTGTCCACCCTAGCCGTTTGCTGGGTCGTCGGCTACAAGCAGTGCACAATTGCTTTTCCTATATCGAAAAAGCTGAGCAATGCGCAAACACCCGAATCCTGTCTCTGCTAATCTTAACAGAAAGCTGAGAATTTTCCTGAGTGCAACTGCTTGCCCAATCTCATTACGTCATCAAACCCATTTCACGCATCCACAAGCACAAGCATAAGAAAAGGCTTACGGAGCAAACGGATGCCGCAAGCTTGCCTTTGCGGTGAGGAATGTGTAATGTCCTTGGTCAACAATATTGCCTGGGACAGAAGGAGTTCGGCACTACCACCTGTCCTTCTGCGTCCAAGCGCAATGATTCCCTCTGCCTGCAACCAGCTCCAGGTATTCATTCGCCAGACACGTACTAACTGAACCCGAATAATGGTCACACGCTACGGAGCAACTCGTATTACTAGTGTCGTATACCGACGTGCTTGTTCGCGTGCCTACCGTAATCATAATCTGCTGGGACCCAGTTATAATATATAAAAAAATCGCACCAACAAACAAGATTGCGTCTTCTTAGATGTTCAGTCGGTCAGTCAGCAGCTGCGGAAAAAAGGACAGATGCCATCCCCCTGGAACGGAACTACATAAAACCAATTCGGATGGAATCCCATTCCATATACAACAATCAGAATGACGAGACACGAACACATCAAAAATATTATTCTGCGTCCACCCTACCCATCCGTCGGTTCATCTGCCACAGGAATCGTGCGATTGCTTTCTCTATACCGAAAAGGCTGGGCAACGTACAAAACATCGAATGCTGTTTCTACGCATCTGAGCAGAAAGCAGAGTATTTTTTTGAATGTAACTGCTTGTCACATACCCTCGCCTCACTAAACCCATTTCGTGGAATTCACAAACAAAAGGACAGAAAATAGCCTGCACAACAAATGAATACCCCAAGCATGAATTTGTGACCATGGATATGCAATGCCCTTGGCAAACAATGCCTAGCACCGACGCAGTTCGGCATTGTCATCTGTCCTTGTGCATCCAAGCTCGACGTTGCCCTCTGCCGGAAAACGGCTTCTAGTATTCACTATCCACACGCGCACTTGCTGAACCAAAACAGAAGTCACGTATTGAAAAAAAGATCGGTCCACAACCCCAACGTACTGCGGTGCGTGTTTGCGTGACCACAGAAGTAATCCGCTGGGACCAATCTATCCCAAATAAAGCATTAGACCAACAAACAAGATCGACATTGGTATTCAATTAGTCAGTCAGCAGCTGAAGAATAGAAGACGGATACATTTTCTTGAAAATTAGTGCAATAAAACCGAGTCTGATGGACCCTCATTTGAAATACAGTAATCGCCATGACGATACAGAAACTTGCCCAAAACAGTACTATGCTTGTGTCCACCCTAGCTGTTCGCTGGTTGCAATTCGCAATTTCTTTCCGTATATCAAAAAGGCTGAGCCACGCAAAAAAAAGCCGAATGCTGTGTTACGCATCTTAGCAAACGGCAGAAAAGTTCCTTTGATGTCACTGCTTGCCCAATATCCTTGAGTCAGCGAACCCACTTCGGTGCCTGCCACCGAGGGTGCTCGGCACTACTGTCCTTGTGCGTTCACGCGCGACGTTGACCCCTGCCTGTAACCTTCCATTATTCATCCGTCAGCAACGCACCAACTGAACCATGACAGAAGCAGCGAGGTCCAGAACAGATATCTGCGTGGCTACAGTACAGTCGGAATATGCTGGACCCCAGCAATACTGAATCGGAAGATTGGGCCAACGAACAAGATCACATTTCCTGCTTGAGTTTGTTCAATTGTTCAGTCGGCAGGGTGGCTGCAGAATGAAGGATGAAACCATCCCCTTGAAGCAAAATACAATAAAACCCAGTGAAAAGGAATTTCACTCCAAATACAGCAATCGCCAAGACGGCACCAAAACATCAAAATCATTACTTTACCTGCGTTTATTTTAGCCACCTGCTGGCCCACACATCTCAAGAAAGGGCAGAGAATCTCCGTGAATGTACGTGCTTGCTCAATACCTCTGTGGCACCGACGCAGTTCGTCGCATCCATAAATGCACGAACGAAAACCGGGCTACGGGCGCTAATAAACAAGTAGGTTTTGCTGCCAAGAATGTGTAACAAAAATCATTACTATACTTGTGCTAGCAATAGCCGTGAGCTGGTGCGTCCCCTTCAAGCAGTACGCAATTCCTCTCCTTATACCGAAAAAGATGAGCAACTCCACAATAACTCGAATACTGTCCCTAACCATCTCAAAATATCAAGCAGAAGCCCGCAATGCCTAATACTCTTGCGTCACTAAACCCATTTTGCCGCATTCAAAAACGCAAAAAGAGGAAATGGCCTACGGGACAAATAGATGCCGCAAGTAGGCCTTTGCGGCCAGGAATGTGTATTAATGCACTTGGACAAAAATGCCTGCCACCGACTAACTCTACTATGTGTCCTTTTGCGTCCAAGACACGTTGTCCTCGTTCTGCAACTGTCGTTGGCTATTCATCCGCCAAACATGCACGTGCTCACCCAGAACCGAAGTCATGCGCTATAAAGAACAGATCGTTCAACGAGTGTCCTATAGCGCCGTGTTTGTTTGCGTCGTTACCCTAGTCGTAATCCGCTGGAGCCTATCTATACTACATCAACAAGTCGGACCAACCAACAAGCCGTATCTCGCTCTTGAATGCTCAATTGGTCACTCAGCAACTACAGAATAAAGGAAGGACACCATCCCCTTGTAACAGAGTGTGATAGCAACAAGTCGGATGGAACCCACCCCATATACAACAATCGCCGTGACGACACAGAAACGTATCAAATTGCCCTCTAGCTGCCCACGAGTGTTTCCGCTACACACAATGCGCGATTTCGATCTTTGCAACGAAGAATGTGAGCAACGCACAGGAAGCCGAATTTTCTCTGTATGCATCCTAAGAGGCAACAGATATTTCCCCT
>JRZD01000147.1:0-13571 GCA_000826945.1 Eimeria nieschulzi
AGTTTGGAGAACTCGTGCGTGGTGGCTTATGTATATAAAGGCTGGAACGGTGAAGAGGCTCGAAAAAATTAGTTAAACCATTCATTGGGGCGGTGACAAGACAGAATGCGAAGGGGTGATTGACGTAGAGTTGCTCCTTATGACGGTTCGTGTAACATTTTTGTAGAGATATGGGAAGAACCGTTGCGGCCGTCTACAGACAGCGACAACTGGATTTGAATGCTGGAAGTGGGTTGTTGACGTAGCCTGTTCAAACTGATTTTAGTTGGTTTATTGTTTTCCCATGTACACGAGTGTCATGGATAGGGGGAATTCAAGCCCTTCTGGACCTTAGTGAATGCAGTTTCCTGCCGAAGTTAGTTCGTGTGTTTGATGGTGAAGGCGTAGCGTTATTTTGGAAGTGGGGTACTGCTGCTTCGAAGCGCTGAATGCTCAAGAAGAAAATGGCTTACTGTAGTATTTTGGGTGTCTGCCATGCGGGATTTGTTGTGCAAGTGTTTCAGCTTGGAGATTAGGTCCATAGTGGCTTTTGTGTGATGAAGTGAAAACTGTGGGAATGCTGGAACAATTTCACATAAGCTATTCGTTGAGGTGGTGGCGGCACAGAGTGCGAAGAGGTGATTGATTTAGAGATGCTCGTTGTTGAGGTTGGTGTGGCGCTTGTGCGGAGATAGGAAGAACAGCGAGTACCTAAGAACACAGCGACAACTAGATTTGAGTGCTGGAATTGGGCTATTGAGGTAAGCTGTGGACGCTGGTGTGAGTTGGTTTATCGTTCCGCTTGGTTTCCATGTATGTTAGTATCATAGATTGAAGACACTTCAGGTACTCAGAACTATCTAAATGTAGTTTTTCTCCTGACTTCAGAAGGTGCGTTTACTGCTGAAGGCGTAGAGTTGTTTTGAGAATAAGGTACTTGAGGAGCTGCTTCGGGGCACTGACTGTTGGAGCCGCTAGTGGCTTGCCATAATAGTCGGGGTGTGTGTTTTGTGGGTTTGTCATGGAAACGTTTTATTTGGAGAATTGGTGAGTGGCGGCTTACATGCGGCGAGGTTGAAACGCTGGAGATGCTTGAAAGACAGCCATTAAGCTATTCGTTGCGACAGCGAGGGCAGAGAATGCGAAGGGGTGATATGTGGAGTGTGCTGGGTGTTGTGGCTTGTGCGCCAGTTTGCGCTGAGATGGCAAGAACACTGCCGGCTACAGGCATAGCGACAGCTGGAGTTGAGTACGGGAAGTGAGTTATTGAGGTAAACTGTGCAAACTGATGTAACTCGGTTATTTGTTTCTCGTGGTTCTCACGTAGCCTAGTGTCATAGAGCGGGTGGCATTCCAGGCACCTGGAGCGAATCTGAACTTAGTTTTCCTGGCGGCGTCAGAACGTGCGTTTACTTATGAAGGCGTAGCGTCATTTTGGGAGTAGATTACTTGAGGAGCTGTTTCGGGGCACTGCCAACTGGAAACAGAAATAGCTTGTCACTGACGTCTATAGACGCAGCGACAGCTGGAATTTAGTGCGGAACTTGTGTTATTGAGGTAGCCTTTGCAGACTGGTGTGAGCTGGTTTATTGTTCCGCTTAGTTCTCATGTACGCTTGTCTCATGGATTAAGGGCATTTCAGATACTTGGTTTTATGTGAATGCAATTTTTCTTTCGACTTCAGTTTGTCCGTTTGCTGCTGAAGGCACAGCGTTATTTTGGGTCTAGGTGCTGGAGCTGCTTCGGGATACTGACTGCTGGAGCCAGAAATGGCTTTCCGTTCTATTTTATGTGGCTTTTTGTGCAGTTTGTTGTGGGAATGATTTAGTTAGGCGAGTTCATGTGTGGCTGACAACGTGTGATGAGGGTGAAACGGTAGCGACGCAGGAACGACAACAGTTAATCTATTCATTGCAGCGGTGACTGCACAATATGCAAATAAGTGATTGGCATGGGTGCTATTGTTCGTGTGACGCTTTTTGCATAGATGGAAGAAACGGTTACTGCCATCTACAGGCACAACGACAGCTGGAGTTAAGAGCGGAACGTGGGTTAATGAGGTAACCTGTGCAGACTGGTGTAGGTTCATGTATTGCTCCGCTTGGTTTCCGTATATGCTAATGGAAAGGGGACGCATTTGGGGCACTTGGAGCTATGTGAACGTAGTTTTTGCCAAGTTCAGGAAGTGCGTTGACTGATGAAGGCGTAGCATTATTTTGGAGGTGGAGTACGTGAAGAGCTGCGTCGGATCACTGACTCCTGAAGACGGAAATGACTTGCTGTAGTAGTCGGATTCTCTGTTTTGTATATTGCTTCATGAAAGTGTGTTAGGTAAGACAATTGTGCATGGCAGCTTCTGCATAATATTTCTGAAACGATGGGAAGCCACGAACGAGCTGAGTTAAACTGCTCATTGCAGCGGCCACGGCACAGAACGCAAAGAAATGCGTATCGTAGAAATGTGGGCTGTTATGGTTTGTACGACATTTTGCGCAGAGATGAAAAGAAATGTCTTTGTCGTCTACAAACACAGCGACACCTGGAATTGAGGGCGGGAAGTGGGTTATTGAGGTACTCTATGGAAAATGATGCGAGTTGATTCATTGTTCTGTTTGTTTCGCCGCCACTCTAGTGTCAGGCCATTCCAGGCACTTGGCGTCTATGTGAGTGTAGTTTTTTTGCCGATGTCAGACAGTGCGCTTGCTTTTGAGGGCCTCGCGTTGCCTTAGTTGTCAGGTACTTGAAGAGCTGCTTCAGGGAACTGACTGCTGGAGACGGAAATGCTTGTCGTAGTGGTCGGAGTGTTTTGCTTGTGGGGTTTACTGCGGGAAAGTTTTAGGTTCAAGAATTGGTGCTTGGAGGCTTATGTGTGGAAAGGCGTGAATCGAGGGAAAGCACGAACGACTTCATGATTGCGGCGGTGACTGCACAGAATGTGAAGGGGAGGCTTCCGTAAAGATTCTGGTTGTGGAATGCGGTGCTCGAAGGAAGTAACACCAAATCACTGACCACATTAAATGTACACACTTCAGAATCTTATCATTATACCAATCAGCGTTCGTTCAGAGTCTGGTTGCGCTTGCAGCATGTGGACGGGCTGACAGCTCCTCAGACGAACAAGACTACAACAGTTCATCCTACGCAAGCTGCACAAACTACAGACTTCATAGGCAATGATTTNTGTCTACATGCCGCCGGATAGGCTAACAGTCAGGTTAACGAGAGTTCAATTTCTCATCAAAGCACGAATAGTGAGTTTGTACACCCTACTCGGGCTCCGGAAGGCAACGGCAATTGAAGTAAGTCGTCCGCCTGCCAGCATCCGAAAAGAAAGGTACGACAGGCGCACATTAGCAAGGATGAGAAGCCTGAGGCACCAGGAAGTATATCGGGGTGTTAGTGCGAAGGCTGCGGTGCGGACGTACAGATGTCCGTGCAGCCCCCGAGTGGATCCCTGCCTTCCACACCTCGGCGTAGTCTCTCCAACAATAGTAAAGCCAAAACCACCACTGCGCACTTAAACCATCACCCAAATCACTCGCAGAAATACAAAACAGTAAGCGTTGGTCAACGACGATTGTCAGAGTCGGATTGGTGCAAACGCACTGGAGCGCGCAAGTCGCTCCTCATGCAATTCATAGGTATTCATCATAAATAACTCCTTGCATATCCGAGTTCCCAGAAAGCACCTACCTCTAATGCAAACAACCAAGCACTCAGTACCGCTAACATGCCAAAGTATTGTAAAGATTTGTGTGACATTTGTACGGAGATGCGAATAATTGTTACTATCGTTTAAACACATAGTTACAGTTGGAGTTGTGTGGTGGAAGTACGTTATTGAGGTAGCCTGTGCAAACTGGTCTGAGTTGCTTTATAGCTCCGTTTGGTTCGCCCGTGGGCTAGTGTCATAGATCGGGGGACATTCGAGACACTTGGTGCTGCGTGAATGTAAATTTTCTGCCGACTTCAGGAAGTGCGTTTGCTGCTGAAGGCGTAGCGTTGTTTAAAAAATGGAGTACATTACGAGGTACTGCTGCAGACAGAGATGGCTTGCTGTAGTAGACGGGTGTCTGTTTTGTGGGGCTTGTTGGAGAATATGTTTTGTTAAAAGAATTGATGCGCCACCGCGTATGTATGATGACGGTAAAGCAATGCGGAGGCTCCAAACACTTCAGCGCTATTCAGCGCATCGGTGACGGCAGAGGATGCAAAGAAGTGGTTGGTGTAGAGATGCTAGTTGTCATGGTTCGTGTGAAGATTTCCACATAAATGGGAAGAACTGTCACTGGAGTTCACAGACACAGTGGCATATGGAGGTGAGCGCGAGAAGTGGGTTGCTGAGGTAGCCTGTGCAAACTGGTGTGAGCTAGTTTATTGTTCCGCTTGGTTTCCATGTACGATAAGTGTCATGGATGGGCGGCATTTCAGAAACTTGAAGCTATGAAAGTGTAGGGTTTTGTCAAATTCAGCTAGTACGTTGCTGAAAACCTAGCGTTATTTCTGGGGTGGGGCACTTCAGGAGCTGTTTCGAGGTACTGGATGGTGGAGACAAAAATGGCTTGCCTCAATAGTCGGGGTATCCGTTGCGTGGGTTTTGGTGTGGGAACGGTTTTGTTTTTATCGTGGTGCGCGGCTGCTTATGTATGAAGAGGTCGAAACAGTGGGGAAGCTCGAATGACTTGAGTAAAGCTATTTATTATGACGGTGACGACACAGACTGAGAAGAGGTGATGGGTGTAGAGACGCTGTTTTTTATGGCTTGTGTGATGTTTTGTTTAGAGATGGGTAGAAGGGTCGCTGCCGTCTACAGACACAGACAGCTGGAGTTGAGTGCCGGAGATGGGCTATTGAGGTAGCCTGTGCAAACTGGTGTGAGTTGGTCTATTGTTCCTCTTGTTTCTCATGTGCACTATTGTCATGAATCGGTGGGCGTTCCAGGCATTTTGGGGTTATGTGAGCATTGTTGTTTTGATGGACTTTAGGAAGTGCGTTTGCTGCTGAAAGCATAGCGCCATGTGGGGAGATAGTTGAGCGGCTGTTTCGGGGTACGGATTGTTGGAGATGGAGATGGCTTACCGCAGTAGTCAGGGTGTGGGTTTATTGTAAGAGTTGTCGTGGGAATGTTTTTTTTAGGACAATTGGTACGTGATGGCTTATGTTTGATGTGGCCGAAATGATGGGGAGGCTCGAAAGACTTCAATTACGTTATCCATTACGGAGGTGACGGCAGAACGTGCGAAGGGGTGCTTTGAATGTGGAGATGCTGGTTGACGAAGTTTGTATGACGTTAATCAGAAGAACAGTTACTGCCGTCTACAGACACAGTGACTGCTGGAATTGTCTATTGGTAATGGGTTATTGAGTTAGCCTGTGCAAACTGACGTGAGTTGGTTTATTAATCCGCTTGGTTCCTATGTATGACAGTATCATAGATTGAAAGCCATTCCGAACACTTGAAGTTATGTGAATGTAGCTTTTCTGGCGACTACTTCGCGAGTTTGTTGCTGAAGGCGTAGCGTTATTTTGAGGGCGGGGTACTTGAGGAGCTACGTCGGGGAACTGACTGCTTGCTAAGGAAACGGATTGCCATAGTGCGCTGAGTGTTTGTGTTCTGGAGGTCTGCTTTAGTTTAGAGGCTTTGCAAGTGGCGGTTTATGCCTGGTGAGGTCGAAACAATGGGGAGGCTGGAAAAGGTTCAATTAAGCTTTTCATAGCACTGGTGATGGCACAGAATGCGAAGGGGTTTTTGGCATAGAGATGCTGGTTGTTAGCGTTCGTAGGACGTTTTGTGCGGAGATGGGAAAGACTGTCGCGGCTGTCTACATGGAGCCAGCTGGAATGGTAATTTGTGTAGACTGGTGTGAGTTTGTTTATTGCTCCGCTTGTCCCCCATGCCCGCAAGTGTCATGGATCGGGGGGCATAAGACATTGCAGCCATTTGGTATTTATGTGAGCGTAGGCTTTTTACCGAAATCAGAAAGTGCATTTGATGCTTAAGGCCTAGAGTTATTGTGCAAGTGGGATGCTTGAGGAACTGCTTCGGAGCGTTGACTGCTGGAAGCGGAATTGGTTTATAGTAGCAATCTGGATGCCCATTTTGTGGTTTTAGCGTGGGAATGTTTTAGTTTGTAGAGTTGCTGAGTGACGGCGCATGTGCGATAAAGTCGAAACGGTTGGGAGGTTCCAATAACTTCAGATAAGCCCTTCATTACGGCGGTGGGGGCACAGACTGCCAAGGAGTCGTTGATGTAGGGATGCCAGTTCTTATGGTTCGTATAATGTTTTGTGCGGCGCTGGGAAAACCTGTCACTGCCGTTTACAGCCACATCGATAGTTTGCGTTGAGTGCGGGAAGTGCGTTATTGAGGTAGCCTCTGCAAATTGGTGTCAGTTGGTTTCTTGTTCCGTTTTGTTCCCATATACTCTAGTGTCATGGACTGGGCGCATTCTTGGCACTTGGAGCAATGTGAATGTAGTTTTCCTGCGGACGTCAGCTAGTGCGTCCGCTGCTGAGGACCCATTGTGCCTCGGGGGGATACTTGAGGAACCTCGTCGTGGCACTGACTGCATGGCTTGCCCTAGTAGCTGGAGTGTTTCTTTTTTTGTTTTATTTATGTGGGGCTTTGAGCTTGGAGAATTGGTGCGTCGAGGCTTATGTTTGGTGAGGTCGAAATGGTGGGGAAGCTCGAAGGATTTCAGCTAATCTATTAGTGATGGCGTTGAGGGCACAGAATACGAATGGGTAGTTGGTGCAAAGATGCTGGCTGTTAAGGTTCAAGCGACGCTTTGTGAGGCGATAGGGGAAACAGTTGCTGCCGTACAAACACAGCGACAGCTGGAGTTGAGTGCGTTAATTGTGTTAATGAGGTAGTAGCTTATGCAGACTGGTGTGAGTTGGTTTATTGTTCCTCTTGGTCCGCCCATGCATTAGTGTCATGGTAAATGCCCATTCCAGGCATGATGAGCGAAAGTGGATGTAGGTATCCTACCGACTCCAGTTCGTGCGTTTGCTGCTGAGGACTTGGCATTATTTTGGGGGTGGGATACTTGAGGAGCTTCTTTGAAGCATTGAATGCTTGAGACGGAAATGGATTGCCGTAGTAGTCGGGCTGTCTCTTTTGTGGTTTTTATGCGGATAGCTTGGTTTGGAGGTTGAGTGCGCGGCGGCTTATATGCGATGAAGTCGAAACGGTGGGGGGACTCGAACCAGTTCAGTGTAAGCTATTCATTGAGGCGGTGACAGCACAGAACGCGAGGACGCGGTTCGTCCATAGGGCCTGGTTTTTGCGGATGGTGTGCTGGTTTGTGCGGAGATGGGAATAACGGCCACTGCAGACTCTATACACAGCGACAGCTGAATGGAGGAAATGGGTTATTGAGCTAACCTGTGCAAACTGTTGTGAATTGGTTTATTGATCCTCTCAATTCCCATGTATGCTAGTGCCATACATCAGGAGGCATTTCAGGTACTTGACGCAATGTGAATCCAGGTTTTCTACTGGCGACAGTCCGTGCGTTTGGTACTGGAGGCGTTGTGTTATTTTGGAGGTGGGGTACTTGAGGAGCTGCTTCGGGGCACTGACTAATGAAGACGGAAATGGCTTTCCATAGTACTCTAGGTCTCTTGTGTGAGGGATTTATGTGGGAATGTTTTCATTTGAAGAATTAGCGCGCGGCGGTGTGTATGAGATGGTGTGGACACGCTGAGGAGACTTGAGCCACTTCAACTAAGCTATTGATTGCGGTGGTGGCGGCACAGAATGCGAATGGGTGGTTGGGAAAAAGAAGTTGTTTTACGGTTCGTGTGACGGTTTGTTCAGAGATGTAAATAACGGTCACACTGCCGTCCACAGATACAGCGACAGCTGGAGATAAGTACGGGAAGTGCGTTATTGAGGTACCACGTGTAAACTGCCTGAGTTAATTTATTGTTGCGCTTTATTCCCGTGTACGCAAATGTCATATATTGGGGGTATTCCAGGCATTTAGAGCTGTGCGAATGTACGTTCTCTGCGGGCTTCAGGAAGTGGGTTTGGTGCTGAAGGCCTTGTATGCTTTTAAGGGTGAGGTGTTCGAGGAACTGCTTTAGAGCACTGACTGTTGGATACGAAAGCGGCCTGCTTTAGCGGTCGGGGTGTTTCGTTCGTGGGTTCTGTTGTGGGAATGTGTGAGTTTGAAGAATTGGTGCATGGCGACTTACGTGTGATAAGGCCAGCATGTTGGGCAGCGTCGAACGATTTGAGTTAAGACATTCATTGTGGCTGTGACGGCACAGAGTTCTAATGGGTGGTTGGTGTAGAGATGCTGGTTGTTATGTTTTGTTTACCTTTTTGAGCGGAGATGCGGAAAACGGTGCCTGCCGCTTACAGACACAACCTCAGTTGTAGTTGAGTGCGGGAAGTGGGTTATTGAGGTAACCCTTGCAAAGTGGTGTAAGCTGTTTTAGTGTTTTATTGGGTTCCCGTGTACACGTGTGGCATTTCATTGGGACCACTTCAGGGAATGGAAGATAATGCAAATGTAGTTTTTTTGACAACTTCAGCAAGTGCGTTTGCTGCTGAAGGCCTAGTGTTATTTAGGGGATGAGGTGCTTAGGGAGCTGCTTCGGGGCACTGGTTCACTGGTTGCTTGAGACGGAAGGAGCTTGTCGTAGCAGTAGCAGGGATGTTTGCTTGTTGGAAGAAGTGGTTTCGTTTGCAGAATTCCTGCTTGGCAGTTTATGTGTAATGAGCTAGAAACGGTGGGGACGCTCGAACTTCTTCAGCGCTATTCATTGCGGCGGTGACGGCACAGAATGCGAAGGGGTGGTTGGTGTAGATACGCTCGTTGTAAGGGTCCGCGTGACGCTTTGTACCGAGATGAGAAGAGTGTCAGTACCATCTACAGGCACGGTGACGGGTTTAGGTGAGTGGGGGAAGTGGGTTATTGAGGTGACTTGTTCAAAATGATGTAAGTTGGTTTAGTATTTTGCTTGCTTTCCACGTAGTCTGGTGTTATAGATGGGTGTCTTTCCAGGCAATAGAAGCATTTAAATGTAGATTTTGTGTTGTCTTGAGTCCGTGCGTTTGTTCCTGAAGGCGTAGCGTTATTTTAAAGGTGGGGTAGTTGAACAACTGCTTGGGGGTACTGACCGCTGGAGACGGAAAGGAGTTGCCGTTGTATCCGGAGTGTCTGTTTTATGGGGTTTTCCTGGGAAAGTTTAATTTTAAACAACTGGTGCGTCGCAGCGTCTGTGTTGTGATGCCGAAGTAGTGCGGAGGCTTGAACGATTTCAGTCAAGCTATTTATTGAGGCGGTGACAGCACATAATGCGAACGGGGGGTTGGTGTAAAAATTCTGGTTGTTAACGTTCATATGACGCCTTTTGCAAAGATGGGAAGAACGATCGCTGACATCAGCAGACAGAGCGACAGATCGGGTTGTGTATGGGAAGTGGGTTATTGCCCTAAACTGTGGAAACTGCTGGGAGTCGGTTTGTTGCTCCACTTGGTTCCCATGCGCACTAGTGTCATGAATCGGGGGTATTCCAGGGCATTTGGACCTATGTGAATGTAGTTTTTCTCCCGATTTCAGAGGGTGCGTTTGCTGCTGAAGGCTTAGCGTTATTTTGGGAGTGGGGTCCTTGAGGCGCTGATTCGCAGAACTGATTGCTAGAGACGGAAGTGGCTTGCTGTTGTAGTTGGGGTTTCTGTTTTGTGGAACCGTTTTTGGCAATGTTTTAGCTTGGTGCATCGCGGCTTATGTATAACGAGGTGGCAACGATGAGGAGGCTCGAACGCTTTCGGTTAAGCTGCTCATTGCTATGGTGACGGCACGGGCTGCGAAGGAGTGGTTGGCGTAGAGATACCGGCTGTTATGGTTCGTGTGCCGGTTTTCGCGGAAATGTGCGCAACGGTCACACTGTTGTCCACAGACACAGAGGCAGCTAGAGGCGACTGCAGGAAGTGGGTTATTAAGGTAACCCGTGGAAACTGTTATAAGTCGGTTTGTTGTTCTGCGTGGTTCCAAAGTACTTTGGTGCGATGGATCGGGGAACATTCCAGGCACTTAAAACTATGTGAATGTAGGCTTTGGGCGATTTCAGCTAGTGAGTTTGCTGAAGGCGTAGCGTTATTTTGAAGGGAGGGGAATTCCACTTGAGGAGCTGCTTTGGGGGACTTACTGCTGGAGATGGAAATGACTTACCGTAGTAGTCTGGGTGTCCGTTTTGTGGATTTGTTGTGAGAAAGTGTTAATTTAGAGATTAGAGGACGGCTACCATCCCTTTGAAACAGAATGCGATAATGCAGGAGTTGGATGGAATACAACTCCACAAGCATATGAAAAATATTACTATTCTTGTATTCACCCTAGCCGTTCGCTGGTTCATCCTCTACAGGCAATGCGCGGTTGCCTGACTTACATCGAAAAGCTGAGCAACCCGCAAAAACCGGAATGCTCTACGTACTCATCTCAACAGATGGTAGATAATTTTCCAGAATGTACCCGCTTCACCAATACCCTTGCGTCAACAAATCTATTTCGTGGCATTCATAAAAACAAGGACAAGAAATTGGTGTTCGTCGGCTTGTAGGTGATGAGGCCGAAAGGCGGGAATGCTCGTAGGATTTCAGTTAAACTAGTCATTTCCGCGGTGACGGCACGGAATGCGAAGGGGTGGTTGGTGTAGAGATTCCAACTGTTATTGCTCGTGTGACATTTTGTGCAGAGATGCGAAGAACGGTCACTGCCGTCTGAAGACACAGCGACAGGGAGAATTGGGTGCTGGGCGTGATGTTATTGAGGTAACCTGCGCAAATTAGTGTGAGTTTAATTATTGTTTTGCTTGGTTCCCATGCAGGCGAATGTCATAGATCGAGCGACATTCCGGGCACTTGGAGTTATGTAAATGTAGCTTTTCTGCCGACTTAAGTTCGTGCGCTTGCTGCTAATAGCCTAGCGTTATACTAGAGTTTTATATTTGAAGAGTTGCTTCGGGGCACTGACTGCTAGAGACGTAAACGGCTTGCCGTAGTAGTCGGGGTTTCCGTTTTGTGGCTTTGCTGTGTAAATGTTTTTTGTAGAATTGGTCCGTGGCGGATTATGTGTTATGAGGTCGCATCTGTTGTGACGCTCAAGGCACTTTAAGGTGACGGCACCGAATGTGAAGGAGTGGTTGGCATAGAGATTTCTGTTGTTAAAATTTGCTCATGGCGGTTCTGGCAAAGGGAAAGAACAGTCACCGCCATCTACACGCACAGCTACAGCTTGATTTGAGTGCGGGAAGTGGGTTGTTGAGGTAACCTGTGGAAACTGTTGTAAGTTGGCTTATTGTTCCGCTTGGTTCCCATGTGAGCTAGTGATATGGATCGGGGGACACTCCAAGCACTTTGAGCTATGTGAAAGTAGTCTTTCTGCTGACGTCAGCTCGTGCGTTTGCTGTTGAAGGCTTAGTGTTTTATTACAGCTGGGATACTTGAGGAGCTGTTCGATGGCATTGGCTACTGAAGGCGGGCATGGCTAGTGGTAGTAGCCGCGGTGTTTTCTTGCTGTCGGGATTATTTATTTTAAAGAATTGCTACGCGACGGCGTATGTGTGATGAGGTGTTAACGATGGGGAGGCCCGAACGACTTGAGTTAAGCTATTGACTGCACCGGTGACGAGATAAAATGCGAAGGGGTGGTTGGCTTACGAATTCCATTTGTTATGGTTAGTGTGCGGTTTTCTTTGGCGATGAGAAAAGCGGTCACAGCCGTCTACAGACAGAGCGGCAGGTGGGACTGAGTGCTGAAGGATGGTTATTGACGTTTCCTGTGGAAACTCGTGTATGTACGTTTTATGTCCCTCTCAGTTCCCATGGCCATTAGTGTCATCGATCGGGGGCATTGCGGTCACTTGAAGATATGTGATTGTAGTTTATCTGCCGCCTTTAGGAAGTGCGTTTGCTGCTGAGGGCGTAGTGTTATTTTGGGGGTGAGCTACGTGAGGAGCTGCTTCAAGGCACTGACTGCTGCGTTGCTGGAGACAGCAGCAGCTTGCCGTGGTAGCCTGTTTTGTACGTTTTGACGCGAAAATGTTTAACTTTGAAGAACTAATGCGTGGCGCCTTGTATGTAATCAGGCCCAGACGGTGGGGAGGATCGAAGGACTTTAGCTAAGCTATTCATTCTGGCGGTTATGGAAAAGAATGCTTATGGATAGTTGGCGCACAAATTCCGGCTTTCAAGGTCCGTGAGGTTTTGTGCCAAGATGGGAAAAGCCGCCACTGCTGTCTACAGACAGCGACAGCTGGAGCGGCGTCCGGCAGTGAGGCAGCCTGCGCAAACTGGGTTTCTTGTTCCGCAAGGGTCCCATCTACGCTAGTGTCATAGATCCGGGGACATCCCAGGCACTTGGGTCTATGCGAATGTAGTTTTTTAGATATTTAAGCTAGTGCGTTTGGTGTTGATGGCGTAGCGTTATTTTGAAGGCGGGGTACTTGAAGACCTGCTTCAGGATACTGACTTCTGGAAACGGGAATGACTTGCCGTATTAGTTTTTTGCCTGCTGTATGTGTTTTGGTGTGGGAATCTTTGAGATTGGAGGTTTGGTAAGTAAGGGTTTCCGTGTGACAAGATCCAAACAATGGGGAGGCCCAGACCATTCCATATAAGCTGTTGCTTGCTGCGGTACACCACAGACTGCAAAGGCATGGTTGGAGTAGAGATGCTGGCTGTCAAGGCTCGCGCGACATGTTGTGCGAAGATGGGAAGAACGGTTACATACCCGTCCACACACACAGCGACAGAAGATGTTGACTGAGGGAAGTGGGTTACTGAAGTAATTGGAAACTGGTTTAAGTTGGTTTATTGTTCCGCTAGGTTCATCATTACGCTAATGCTATGGATTGTGGGGCATTCCAGCCACGTGGAGCTATGTGAATGCAGTTTTCCTGCGACCTTCAGTTAGTGCGTTTGGTGCTGAAGGGCTAGCACTATTTTGGGTTGAAGTATTTGAGGAGCTGCTTCCGGGCACTGACTAGTAGAGACGGAAACTGTAGTATTCTAGGTGTTTTCTTGCTGCTGGCGTGTTTTCGTTTGGAACATGGGTTCTTGGGGGGCTTATGCGTCATGTGGTCGAAACAATGAGGAGATTCAAACGCCTTCAATTGAGTTATTTATTGCTGCCATGATGGCACAGAATGCGAACGGATGGTTGGTGTGAAAATCGTGATTGTTGAGGTTCGTGTGTCGTTTTGTACAGAGATGACAAAATCGCTCACTGCGCTCTACAGACATATCTAGAGTGCGGGAAGAGGGTTATTGAGGTAACGTGTGCAAACGGGTGTTATTAGGTTTATTATTCCGTGTGGTTTTACGTAAATTAGTCTCATGGATCGGGAGCCGTCCCAAAGATTTATGCAGCTTTGTGAATGTAGTTTTTATACCGATTTTAGAACGTGCGTTTTTTGCTGAAGACGTTGCGTTATTTTCGGGGTGGGGTAGTTGAGGAACTTCGAGGCACTGACTGCTGGAGACGCAACTGGCTTGAGGGAGTAGTTGGGGCGTGCATTTTGCCAGTTTTGGTGTGGTTATCTTTGCACTTGAAGAATTTATATATGGTGGACTGCGT
>JRZD01000149.1:0-13454 GCA_000826945.1 Eimeria nieschulzi
TTGCTCATCAGATCGACGGCCTGGTCAAACGATTTGTCTCTGTCATTGGCGCACTGGTGTGAAGCAAATACCTGCAAACATACACACATAGTGGGCAACAAAAACGTGCAGTGTACAGACACCTCAAGATGCGACAGGTTCCGACGGGAAATGTTGTTTGTATTTCATTTAAGTAATACTATTTAAAAAACATTGTCTCACCGAACGCCAATCTCTGGGTTTTACATCTGGAAATCGAAACTCTATGTAATTTGGATTCATTGCGGACATTTGGCAGCGCGTTGGCGTTCCCAAAACCTGAATAATCTTGACTAGCTGATCGACGCTCGTCTCTCCAGCAAAAAGAGGCCTCCCGAGCAGCAGCTCTCCGAGAACGCAGCCTGTTAGAAATGCAAACAAGCAAATCTAAAAAAGAATGGAAACAGGAATTAAAGAACAGTAGCAATAAAAGAAAAACAGGAATGGGAAATACAAATATTATTTCTCTAGAAATAAGTAATAATAGTTACCACGCACCAATGGACCATATGTCAATAGCCGTAGTGTATTCGTTGGCTCCCAGCATGAGCTCTGGTGCACGATAGAAGCGAGAGCATATATAGGCAACGCTCTGCTCCCCTGCAAGCCAGTCGAAAGAACAAAAAGATTAAAAACATTTTTCATCGGATTGTTCGCAATATTCCCACATTCTACGAGAAAGAAAAATGCCGCGTGCGGCTAACATTGCGCGCACGAAGGTTTGCCACTCTCAGGTGTGTACGTGTACAGAGTATGAGCAGGTCGCTGTAACAGTCGTCTCACCTGGAACCAAACGCTTGGCAGATCCAAAGTCGCAGAGTTTTAACACGTGGGTTCTGTAATCCACAAGAAGGTTTTGGGGTTTAACATCTCGGTGACAAATTCCAAGGGCGTGTAAATATCCTAGTGACCTGCACATTTGGTATGTGTACAGCTTGACAAGAATGAACGGCAATGTGTGAGTATTCCGAACAAACGTCTTCATAACGCGATAGACTGTCTCTGGAATGAACTCCATCACCACGTTCAGAAAGCGGCTCGTTCCACCGCCTGTTCTGTCCTCTACCTCCGTGTAAAAGTAATCGAGAAGCTTCACTATGTTCGGATGGTTCAATTCCTTCATTATGTCCAACTCTCTGTTCTTGTAACGCGGGTCCTGAGCAAAGACAAGCTCCGCCATGCGCCTTAAATGCTGAATTTAACAGCGACGAAATCAGGAATTCAAAATAATTACAAAACAACAAAAACCAGAAAAAACCGCACCAGCAAACGAGGTGTACATACACCCCGCGTTTCTTACACAGCCCATTTATCCCCTTCACACGCAACTGCATTGATAAATGTACCTGCAAAACCTTCTTGATGGCGACAAGATCTCCAGTCTCTAGACACCTTGCCTCCGTGACGACACCAAATGAGCCATTGCCGAGAACTTGACCCATATCATAAGACTTCTGCGACTGCTGAGTCCCACCCACAGATCGTTGTCTGTCTTTGGCATTACTGGCGCATGCTGGCCTTGGGTTTGAAGCCGCTGTACGAGGGTTTGACGCCCTGGGAGCGGCTTCGTGGTCTGCTTGTGGTTCATGCATAGTGCTTATCTATGAGAAGTTTCTGTCAATAAGAAACACGCCAACTAAAAAAGAGCCAATCCGGAATTTCAATAAAGAGAGACAAGAAACAGAAAAATACAAACCCGAAATTAACAAATGGAAAGCCGCAAAGACCACGGCACTCTCTACTCAAGGAACGTCAAGCTTACAGCCCTCTTCTCCCTCGAAACCAAAGATGGTAATACAGATGTATTTCCGCTGTCTCTACACTGACACACTACCTAAAATCCTCAACGAATAGGAATCTTTATCGGCTTCACCTAGCCGGAATGCAGCCTCTCGATGGCACCATGCTCTTTTTGCTGAGGTCTTTCCGGGTGTCTGTACAGCTCGAAATAGGACAAGAGCAACGCGCAGCTGAGGGCCCACCAGCGGCTCCACGCCGCATGAAAGCGCGTGAGCTGCCGGAGTTTTCAAAAGTGTAAGGAAAGAAAACAGAGGAGCCGGAGAGAAAGAGAATTGGAGTGTACCGACAGCCAATTAAGTTGAAAACGAAAGCTGCTGCCTCATGCGGCGGAGCCTCAGCCGGGAGGCTCCTTCCCCTCGCAAAGAGTCTGAGCAGCAGCAGCACGAGCAGAATTTGAGGATGCAGACAACCGCAAAAGACATGTGTTGAAGAGATTGCCTCTTGTTGCTGTAATCAAACAGCATGAATGCTCGAATTATAGAGAGGCCCCTAGTTGCTGCTTTCGCTCAGCCAGCATTAGCGTGGATGCTACATGTAAAGGCTGTTTTGAAAGCGGCAGCATGAGCAAGTATTCCAGTTGGAAAGTAAGAGAGAAACAGAAACGACCTGAGGAATGGCCGCTCAGGCCAGAGGGCACAGAGGCAACTCCCCTCAGCTTAGATGATCAGCAACATCTGCTCATTTCCACCTTCTGAAAAAAGCTTAGAGCCAAACAAAACGAGAAATTTATTGCCAGTCTCCTCCCTGGTGCAGGAGATCTGCTTGGCACCAGAGAGCCATATAGTCACGCGAGTCAGCGAAAGCAGAGGAAGCAGAGACGCTTGAGAGCTGTCTTTTTGGTAAGATTAAATGAAGAGAAAGTGTCTGCTGAGGCCACCCCTGGCCATGTAAAGGATGCAATCGCTCGATTTAATTATTCTCTCTTATACAGGAGCCGCCAAGTCGTGCTTGAGCGACACTAGCGCCTGTTGGAACACGCCACTGCATGTTTGTTGTTGTTGCCAACCTCGACACAGAATGAACCACATTTCCTCGTGCCGTCTATACACTGCAATAATTCAAGTTTCTGCCGGCTTAGAGATAGAAATTCGTCTCTTTCAAAGATAAAATAAAGGCCCCTAACTTGCGTGCAGTTTTCAGGCTTCTTAACAACCTTGTCAGGATACAGCTGAAGCATCTGAACGTCATCAACAGCACCCTGATTTGCACAGGCTGCCATTTCTGGTTTTTTGCCGTTTATTTCTCTTTACTTTTAATTAGCGAATAAAGACGAACGAAAACTTCATTTTACAGAAATAGAAATCGGGCACAGGCGCAGATTGCCAACAGACCTGCTCCCAGTTGAATTGCGTGCAACCTAGTGACGTTATTTTATATATTTCATGGCATTAATTTGTTTGAAAAGAACCAAGACAAAAAATGGAACATTTTCTAACTGCGCCGGAAGGAGTCCAGCGATGCTTCAAAACCCTCTTGAGCTCCTCCACCAATCCGTCTGTCTTTTGACAAACCCCACGATGAGAATACCATTAAATAGAATTCTCTCCTGTTTGAATTATTTCGAATTCATTTCCCTTGTGTAGAGGAACAGCTGCTGCTCCAGAACCGTCGAATTAAACACAGAAACTGATTATCTAGCCGGTTGCAGCTTTGAAATTCCGGGCCTTTGAGGTGTATGTACAACCGAAACGAACAAAGGGCTGTCATTTCTTTTACTGATTTTCCTAACGACTGGCATTTCTGGCAGCACATTTGCAAGGTGAGCTTCTTAGAGTATTGGCGCCTGAAGCCTCTTTGAACAAGTATCTTTCTTTCTCTCTTCAAACCTGACAACCTGCCCACAGCGCAAACATCGGAGCTTGCAGCAGATGCCGCTGCTTGTTGAGCTTTCTTTTCACAAACTGCGGCTTTTTCTGCTGGCCCCAAACCTCTGCATGCATTGTGACATTGCGCCCCTAGAAATAGTTTCTTGCGTGAAACATTCAACATGAAATTGTTTGGAACTGCTTGCTGCCAATTAAATTTTTTATTAATTAGAGGGGCGCCATGAGAGAATCTTAATGAGTCGTTTGTAAACAGGCATTGTTAAAGGGCCCTGCTGCCCAAAATGCCGGTTTCATTCGAGTTCGAATATAGTGAACATCCTCTGGTCTACGTACAATTCAGCTGAGGAAGTAAACCCTTTTCAAATGGGCGTTTTACTTGCCTATTTAGGGCTTAAGAACCAGCAAGTTGCTGCTGGCTTAGTGCATGGAAATTATCTGTAAAGGTTAGATGGGTGTCTGTACACTGCAAAAGAGCGCACAATCAGCAAGGGCCCCCCCGTCTGCTGGCAAGGGGCCCCTGCTGTGGAATGTGGGAGGCCTTACACGGTAACCTTTGTTTTAAAAAAGACAAAATGCATGCGGCAAGGAGTGGCTAGCTGCAAAGATGGGAGCTGAGTCTTTTCAGAGTCGAATTTCATTATCAACATGTCCATTGTGTTTTTTTCGTTTTTTCGGGCGCCATGAAGAACGCCAATCCAACCACGCTCATCATGCACACATGGCGCATAAGTGTAATTCAATACAGAGAGCGTCTTTAATTAGGTTTTTGCCAACGAATTCAACTCAATGAAAACAGACAAGAGTAGTTGTTGTTTACTAGGACCAAGTCAGTAGACTGTACAGACACCAGGACGCTACGAGCCCTCAATATTAACGAACCCTTCAGCAGGCTAGGCATTCGTTGAGATTGCAAATGCTTCAGCAATAAACTCTCATTGCCGGCATAAGACAGCCTTTGCCCTATCAGCCACTTATGCCTGGAATTCAAATTGCCCTGATGGGCTGTTAATTTCAGCTGAAGGTTCTTCCCTCTAAATAAACTAAAACAAGCAAGTAAATTTTTCGGCTTCTCTTGTGTTCAAGAGTAGTGGCAAGTCGACGCAGTAGAGGTCCTGCAGCAAAGCTGCAAATGTTTTTGCTTGAAAGATTTGAGTGCATTCTTGTCGCTGGTGTCGCTGGGTGCAGGTGTCTAGACACCCGGAAAAGTAGAAATTATTTTGCATTTCCCACCACTGCATCACATCTATCAGATGTATTCAAGACAGGGACAGAGCCAAGCAGTTCAAGCCCAGGAGCCTCACTCTTTACCTGCATGCAATTCCCTGTGTATCTATGCAGCAGGCGGCAATAAACACTTTGTGTGTCGTCTTGTCTTCGAATGCCTCCACCCGCATGCAGCTCAATGTCTGCGGTGTCTCTGTACGTGTTCCTTAAGCATCCTGTGGCAGTTAGAGGCCCCTAGTTACAAAGAGTTTGAAATAAATTTTAATATGAATGACTCTGAAGAGATTCGTTGAGGCTTTTGTTTAAGCCAGACGACCTCAGCGAAAACAGGCTCCAGGGATTCAATCCAAAGACTTCCTTTGGTCGTTGAAGGAGATGTTCCTGCCGACGTGAGTGTTTAGATGTCGATATTGGAGGTGTCTGTACACAAGACCCCAACACCTGTCAGTGACGGAAACGATGCTCTTTTAAAAAACAATTATTTCAATGCAACTATTTGCAAGTAGCAAACAAAGCGCTGCGTCTCCACAAATTTCCTTTTGTTTAAAACGTAAAAGATGTCCAAAAGGCTCTTCTGCCTCTACTCAAAATAGCCAGCGACAAAACAGACTGCTTTTATTTTTTAACATGATCCAGACCCTTTGCATTCGCTGCAGCAAAATTATTTTAACTAAAAGCCACTAAATAGAGCTTGCTTTAATTATGAAGGGGGGAGAAGGATATGGCGGCAGACATCTTTTGAGTTGTAGTCAGAGAGGGCCGAAGGCTGTCTATACACCTGAAATCGAGTAAATTCGGATTGGCCAAGTCCGGTAGTGTTTCAAAAATAAAATTGTTTTTATTGATTTTTTTTATTTGATGCAACTCTGTCTTGGTTATTAAACCGAACTGCTCCTGAAACCGCGCATGGGCTTGCAACCTCATCACGGGCCAGGAGTAGCTTGACGCTCAACTTGCAGCTTTCGCTGCTTCAAAAAAGGTTTTATATTTGAAAATATAAATAAAATAAAGGGTTATTGAGTGCTTGTATGGCGGGTTGGCTCAGGGGCTCATTCTTTTCGTCTTGAGCGCTGCCAGCTTCCGCTGGTCCACGCCTCATGTGTCTGTTTAGACTCGAAAAAGTTGAAAACCTCCCGCCGTCTCTGTCCCTCACCGAAATGGCCATAACAATTTATTGTTTTCTTGTTACAGCAGTGACTACGCTGGCCTTTTGTGCAGTTGAAGCAGAGTCTCGTTTGCTGGTGCCCTGGCCTCCAGCCCAAGAGACATTCATACAGCTTCTTAACAACGCAGAGCCTTCTGGCGGTTCTGAGGCTGAAAACAGTTCGGCGGATGATTCAGAAGATTCTTTGAGCGAGGCAAGTGGCTCTTCTCAAAAAGAAGGAGGTGCCAGTGAAACAAATGCATCCACTACATCGAATGGCTCTGAAACTGAAAATCTGAAGAGTTCAAAACAACAAGAGCCAAAAAACGCAGCTGAAGATACATCGGAAAGCTCCTCAGAGAAAGAAGATGCCGCCAATGCCAGTGCATCTACCAACGCAGCAGGAGGCTCGCAGCAAGCCGAAGGCCAGCAGGAAGCTTCAAGTCAAGAGCAACCCCAGCAGCCTAAAGAGAACGCATCGGAAGCCTCATCAGACGCAGAGAATTTAGAAAGCAATTCAAGTGTAGAGACACCAGCGGCAAGCGCAGGAAGGGAGCAGCCTGCAAATAATCCAGCCACAGAACAACCCAGTCAGGCAGACAGCAAAGGAGAGCAGCAGCCTGCCAAATCGAATTCAGCAAATTCAGATAAAGACATACAACAGGAAAACAAGGGAAGCGACTCAGAAACAGAACGATCAAAATCCTCTTCGAGTGAATCTCAGGCAAGAGGAGAAACTAAAATTGATAAGTCTGCTTCACCTCCCTCTCAAGAATCGGAAGGAGAGGCACAGAAAAGCCAGACGGAGAGTGCAGCAGAGCATCAAAATAATGCATCTAATGAAGAGCAGCAAGCGGGAGGAGAGGCAGGCAGCACAAGTGAGCAGCAACAGTCTGCTTCTGCGACCCAGCAGCTTCCAGAGGCCACTTCAGGCACTGCCAGCTCAGATGCATATAAAGCAGAAGCAACGCGCATGCAGGCCGTTGCAGAGCACAAGTCAACTGCAGCAGCGGCGACCAAACCCCAGGAAAACGCTGGAGGCTCCAAAGTTGAAGAAATTACAGCGCGTGCGTTTTCCAAAAAAACTAAAGTTTTAATGATCCGTTGGCAACTACATAAACCCTAAATGTTTTTAAAATGGCTTTTCTGCTCAAAACCTAAAGAGGGGAATTCGGCGAGTGACCTTGTGTCAACAGACTGCGTTTTAACTCACAACAAAATTCGAACGGCAAGACTCGACCAGTGGCCCGATTCTCTAAAACCAGACGATGGGCTCTCCGAGGCTGCTCGAAACCGTGCAAAGGAATATATCGCTAACAATTGCAAATTTCCCGAAAAAACCAAACGCGACCCCGTACGTACCCCGTAACTTGCTTTGCGGTGATGCCACTTTTCCGGCCTAATAGCCATTTATTTATTTGGATTGGATTCTGTCGCTGAAATTCACATGTTCAAATAATAATTTATTATTCACATGAAATATCTGAAAATGCGTGGCCTGATGACGAAATAATGCTAAATATGTCATTTTGTTTAAAACAGAACAATGATGAATTTGTTTTATTATGACTATTTTCGTAGCTTAGCGAGTTGATGATCCTAAAGAATGGAAATGCATGCGAAGGGCTGAGCTACGTCTTCCTCGACGGACTTTCTGAAATCGAGTGAGAGCTTTTAATGTTATTTTCACGTTGGAACATGAAATATTCGTCCGTCGCACTATCCCAGGAACTTGTTCAAGTTGGAGTGTCTGTAACCACCTGAGCATTCAACTGTGAATTTTGTTATTTTCCATCGAACCAGACAAGTTGTTCATGAGAAACCGCCAGGAAAATTCAACCCGACTGATCCCCAAAACGCCTGGCATTCTGAAAATGCCCAGAAGCTCGCGCTGCTCATGTCCGAAACAGAAAAGTTTGTGGGATGTGCTTCCACCATCGGATGTCCTCAAGATGCCTTTTTCTGCATATATTCGCCCAAACTGGCCATTGGAACTGAAATAATTTCGTGAGTTTGTTGTTCATCTTCACGTATTCTTCTAATGTGCAGAAAGCTGGTTTTGTTGAATGTTTCATGTCCACCCATTGTATTGTAGTGCTACTTTTCGAGTGTCTATACACTGCGCGTTGCACAGGGCGCAAATTTACAACGCCATCAGAAAACGAGAAAAAGTAGAAGCAAATGCCAAACCCTTCCTGGCAAGCAAAGTGTCTGACCATGAGGTCAGGACTGCGGCAGGGGCCAAGGTAAAGGAATTTGAATCCAGTGCAGCTTTCGCTGCTTCGCCACGGATTTTTATGGCTCTCCTTGCGATCTCTTTATTGGGAATTCTGAGAGTCTTCTAATATAATTTAAAATAATAATATGATAATAATATGATTGCAGTTAATGCCAAGAAAAACGGAAAATCGCTCATGAAAATATTTCTTTTTGCTGGCGTGCCGCCGCCATCTGTAAAACTCCCACTGGGCAGATTTGCGCTCAGCGTACAGACACCGGAAATATTCTTTTTATTACAATTTTGAATATTTTACTCAACTGATTTTAATGTTTTAGTTTTCAGTGTATTTATTCGCTGCCGGCGGACATGTCCAGAAGTGGCGCCGTGCACTTCATTGCGAAATTCGCGCGACCTGTTTAAATGCCAAAGCGAATTCCCCCGTAAACAAACGAAATTTTATTTATTAAAAGACAGAAATTACCATGAGGATCCACCAACACATCAAAAGCAAAGTATTATCTGCATTTACCTCAGCAAACCACTGGTTAGTTGGCCACGAGCAAAGCACCATTTCTGTCCTTAAACTGAAGAAGCTGGCAGCAAACAGAAATGAAATTCGGCTCCTCGCAGCTGCCATTTAAAACAAAAATGCCACTCATTCTTCGGATGCGCGGTAGCAGATGCCGTCTTCGCAATCCTTTTGAGCCTGTGATCGTAGCAGCAAGTGTACAGACAGCAAACAGCATTAGTGCAGTTCTTAGAATGATCCAGATGTATAGGGAGGCAGAGAAGTAGCTGCTAGTGTGCGACACGAACGAGAGAAACTACAGAAACAAAGAAAAGGCATTTTAAATGGTCAGTAAAAGAGTTGAGTTAAAAACGATAAATGGTAGTGCTAATCGCTGATGCTAGTGAAAAGTGAGTGGCACTGGCCATTCAGGTGTATAGACAGCTATCTGACAAAAACAAATCAAGAAATGGTAAATTTCGTTGAGGCAGAGCGTGGGATACATAAATCTCCTCCTTAAGAAATGAATAAAACATTAATTTTGCTGCTTCCTTATTCTGTTCATCTCATTAAAATTAATTAATTCCATATTCATTTCTCTTACCCATTTGTGGTTTAGGTCAACGGTATGCATCATCACAAGGACGAATGCGGTCAGCATGGCGACCCCCAGCGAAACAGCAGTTAAATAGAAATTCTTTTTTTGCACTGTCTGATTATCAACCCACTCCTCTTGCAGCACAATGTATCCTTCATTATTATTATTTTGAGCTTTTGTTTCAGCCACAAAGTGCTCTCTTGTCATTGAATCTAGTAGCACTCCAGGCAGCACGTCAGGGACAATTTCGCCCGCAGAAACGATTGCAAATGCAGACATAATAAACAAAATTAACGCCATTCCCAGGAACAGCTCACGGGCACGCATCTTATCAGCTGGCGCTCTGCTGCCTCAGCTGCTTCTCCATCAACAATCTAGTGTTAACAAGCTTGGCCAACATAATCTGGAAAAACAAAACCTCAGAAAAGATATTTTAAAGATAATTCAAGTATTATTTGAGTACTTAAAAAAAGGATCGATGGGAATTGGCCAGAGTTCAATTCATTCATTGAATGGTTGCACTGCTCCTTTCGATTGCCGTCTCGATGCCATGAGAAGCAGAGAAAATACCAAATGAAGCTTCAGACACACTTACGCCCTATTCATATCCCCCAAAACTTATTTTCAAAGTTTCAAATACAAATTGAGAAACAAATATATTTAATAGTCAAAGGCATTTTAACAGACAAGATCTTAAACCCGAACTTGTGCTGTCCCTGTACACCTGAGCTTTCGCACGCCTGGAGGCCACAGAATAATCAAATATTCAATTTGAATACATCTTAAAAAGAACAATTTTTAGTTTGTAAACTTCTCTATTAATATCCCCACACTCAGGATTATTGCCATTTGCGTGCAACGGTATCTTAATGCCTTCCCCCCTTTGTAGGCTTGAGCCACTTAGATGGAAGTTCTGCTCTATTTAACCGTGTGTAATATTTGTTTATAATTGTACAATTTGTTTATAAGTTGAAGCCAAAATAATCACAAATGATTTATCTGCATGCAGAGCACCAAGACGCAATTTATCTGTTTCAAAATTTTTTGTGTTTAAATAAAAAAGACGAAAATTCAACAATTTCGGCATTTCGAGGTGCCAATTTACTTTTTTAAAATTCTTTTGTGGTACTTTGGCATATTTATCTTTAAACCTTAAATACAAAAACAAGAATTATTTGAACACAAATTCTTCTAAAGAAGGATATTTATTCATCAACGCCTGTCTCTGGTATATTCATGAAAAATTCAAAGCAGCCAGGCCAAAATCTAAAAAGATGCATTTAAACAAACCGTCTGAGGAGCTTGGCTGCCACTGCTTATATACATAGGAGTATTATGATTCTTATAATAAGAATAATAATTATAATTATAATACTCATACAAATATTCATACTAATAGTAATAGTAATAATAATCCTAATACTATTCATAATACTAATAATTCTATTGAGAGATTGCTTGGGAAACTACTTAAACTAATTCAGAGTTGAAACAAACAGACAAATAAATCAATGCAAAACAAACAAAATATTTTCATTTTGCAGGGGCCTTGGCTGAATGCCATGCAAGCGAAAATTTTCAACCAACTCAATAATTGAAAAGCTACAAAATCCATTTGTTTCACGAAAATTATTTATGCGCGTTTTGAACAAATATTTTTCTCATTAGTTGACAGTTTGTTGTTGGCCGTCAAACGGACTATTAAGTCACTAGCCTGCTGCGTTTCTGTTGTTTTTGTGTTTCCTTTTAGCAGTTTTGATGGGGCGTTGGGATGCAGAGTTACACCCGCGTGGCTGCGGTGTCTAGACACCCGAATAAACACTGCGCTTGAAAAGGCTCAGGAGTTCACCCAAGACCCAACGCGCACCGCGTCGCACCCCGTTGAAAAATTTCTTATCTAATTGTATTTGTTTGTAGCAGGTGTAATTCCAAACAAATTAATGCAGCAGTGCATGCAGCCCCAAACACGGCGCAGCACTTCAAGCTGCGAACGCGAGTGGAAAAGAGGCCAGATATCTGCACGTGCAAAAGGGAGCTGTAGGTACACCCCGTTTTTTTCCAAGCAGATTCGATCAATCCACAAGTGTTAGTTTCGTCTTTGTAGACTGCTGACTTTTTGAGGCTGCTGAGGAAGATGCAGGTCTGTCTCTCGTCTGTCAGCAGTGCAACTTTTAAAATTTTGTGTTCAGAAACCGCACAAAGAGATTCGCTGAATAATACAATGCTCCGTGATTGTTCAGTGCCTGTTGTATTGCAACAAGTCGGGGTGTCTATACACCAGGTTAGCGGTGAGAATTTTTCTGTTTGGTAATTTGGTCCCTGCCGGCCACTCCAAGCAGAGATTGAAACAGTGCAAAAGCCCCAAACCAATTTAATTCAGCTGCTGCTGCTGCTGCTAGAGAAAGAATTGGCATTGCATGGAGCGCATAAATTCTTGAAGAAAGCAGAAGCGGCAAAACTCAACAAGACAAGCAATTAAGTTGAAAATGTTGCTGAAATTAAATATCCCAAAGAAATGCGTTAGGAACATTTCCACCTTTAAAATCTGAGGGGGCAGCGCGGGTGTCTGAGGTGTCTGTACAGCTGAGGCTCGTGGCTAGAATTCTCAAGGCATGCATTTTGAGTTTATAATTATCTTTATTATTACAATTATTTGCAATCTGTTTTCCGGATTGATTTTAACATTTGGCTTTTACATGCCTGGCTACTGTTTCTTTCCTTTCTGCTAACCAAACAAACAAAACCAGTAAAATTTTCGTTGTCTCTAAGACGTTTATTTGTTTGCCTGGCCAACTCGGCTCCCCTTGTAAAGCTTCAAAAATGCCTTAAGTGCAAAGGGAGGGGCCGGGCCTCTCTTACCTGCAAAGGCAGGCAGAGGGCCGTACAGGGGCCCCTGTGCAACAACCAGAAAATTCTCTGCGCTCGAAACAAGTCAAGTGGAATGCGAGTTCGGCTTATTTATTCAACTATTAAAAATGTTTCTTTGTGGAGAGACAAATATTTGTTTGTTGAAGTTCAGAGTTTTGATTGATCTGTCTTTCCTGGCCTCGGCATTTTCCAAGAATTCTTTAAAAGGACTGTTTTGAGGCAGAGAGATCGCAAATTGGAATCGGAAAATCGCTCAAGACAAAACAGAGAGGCCTGTGCATCTGTTTGGGACGAACGGGGGGCCCTTCCGTGAAGTTTATTATTTTTAAAAAGAGAGAAACGCCAACGAATATATCACTTTTCTTCTGTCACTTAAGGAGCTGTACAGACACTTCCCGGCAATCGACCCCAGCTTTGTGTACGAATTAACTTGGGCAAAATGGTCATTAACATTTCAATTTATTTATTAAACATTTCTGTTGCGATCCGAGGCTTTATGGTGCAGGAGCTCCGCTTCCAGGGCTTTACCATCGCTTGACGAGACCTTCCCTTTTAAGATTGCTGCTCGAGACGTCTTCTTTTTTTTTCATATTAAATACGTTTTAATTATTTTAATAAACAAACAAATGAGCGAAAATTTCTGGAAAAAAAGAGGAAGGACGCTACCGACCTTCTGTTTATGCTTCGTCTAGATGCACACTAGATGTCTGAATAATGAGCAACAGAAAGCTGCGAAATTCCATCGATTCTACTGAAAATTCAAAATATTTATGCTTTTTCTTTTATTATTTATTGTATTTTACCATTTAATACAAACCCGAGCGACCGCAGGCATTCCCTTCCCTCCCTAGCATTCGGATGTATAGACAGCAGCAGCAGCGTCCACTGCCGTCCCCAACAGCGCCAGAGTTAGAAGTATTTTAGTTTTGTTCCCTTGTGCTTATAAAAATATTTTTACAGCATTTTGTCTTTTTGGGAGCACTCACACATGCATAATAGCCTTTGTCGCCGCTGTCTCCCTCGGAGCAAACTAAGATCAAGCCTTAACTAAACCAGAAACTTTGAACGGATAATCCTAGCTCGTTCTCCAAGGTTCTCTGCATTTCTCTGCAGATAATTGCGCGTTATTTCCATTTGTTAGCATTATTTTTAAACAAAAGAGTTGTCCGAAATCTCATCAAGTTTTGCTGCCGGCGAGCAGCCGCCTCTCCTCTAACTCTGAGAAACTCTACTAGACACCAATGACA
>JRZD01000150.1:0-13423 GCA_000826945.1 Eimeria nieschulzi
CAGACAGAGGAGAAACAACAAACAGACAGAGGAGATACAACAAACAGACAGAGGAGATACAACACACAGAGGAGAAACAACAAACAGACAGACAGACCGCCGGCTATTTATACCTGTTTTAGTCAGGGAGACTCCAAGGAGTGAGTCGCGCACGAGCATCTCCATCATGCTCATCCCGTAGGGATTGTCTTTTTCCCTGACACAACAAGCCTTAAACCCTAAGCCCTAAACCCTAAACCCTACATATTCTTTCGATGCACGTCCTAATCACGCCGAAGGGCTTTGTGTAAACCATCAGTGAATCCCCTAAACCCTAAACCCTAAACCCTGACTCACGAGGCGATTTCTACAAACGAGGGTTCGTTGGAGAGCCAGACGGATGGGTCTGCGTCTCCCAAGTACTTTGCAAAGGCAGCAGCAAACGTCTCGAACCTGCAAGCAACAAGCCCTAAACCCTAAACCCTGAGCCCTAAGCCCTAAATCCTGGAGAGCGTGGAACAGCGGTGCTGTATGCTGGGCTGCAAGTTTAGAGTTTAGGGTTTAGGGTTTAGGGTTTAGGATTTGTACGTCATTTTGAGATCGTCCATTGCCCGTTCGTTGGCGATGAGGTGAGACTCAACTTTGCGAATTTCGTTTAGCAAGGCCCGCATCTTCTGCGCGCTCTGAGGAGCCTGTGCATGCAAAGCCCCAAAACAAGTCAACGGATAATTAGAGACAGAGAAGAGACAGGAGACAGAGAGGAAACAGAAAAGAGGCACTTGAAGACAGACGCCTGTTTCTAGAAACTGGACAGGAGGCTGGGGAAGACTCCAGGTGCAGTCGTAATCTCGGCTTGCTGCATGCGAGGCGGCCATAAAGCCTGGGTCTGTCGCTCGCCCTTTGGCCTCCAAGTGTTGAAGGAATTCCTCGCGGCTGGCTGCATGCAGCTGCTGTAAGCTTACCAATGGGAGGAGATCGTCGCGATTTCTGAGGACTTTAGCAATCCAGGCTGTCCAGCCTGTCTCCTTTTTGTCTTCCTTAGGGGAGCTTTTGAGGCCAAAAATTTCAAACAGACGCGCGTCTCTCTGCAGGGCCCACGCGAAGTCGGAGGTCCTAAGCCAGCCTGAGGTGTCTGTACACCCGCGGTGAAAGGCCTCCCATAGGAGACTGAGTCTCTCTGCGTCTTTTTCTGTCGGCTCGCCGACCTGTTGGCGCCGCTGTGCGTCCTGTCTCTTTCTGGTGAGGGCAGCATCCTTCTCTCCAAGTCGCTCTAAGCATCTTGTCTTTGTATTTAACACAAGAGTAGAACTCACGGAGACATTCGACGGCTCAGGCTTTGCTGCTGCTGCTGCTGCTGCATCCGCGTCGGCCTGGCGTATTGCCTCCTCCCTGCTAAGGCCCTTCTTGCTGCTGCCGCTAGCAGCAGCAGGTGCCATAGGGCGCGTTTGAGGGTCAACGGCCTGCTTCTGCACGTAGAGATGAAGCTTAGTTTTTGTTGCTGGTCCCGACCTGAATTCGTTCTCGAGTGTATAGGCAGCTATCTCTCCAGACGAAACCCTTCTTTCTTTCATGGCGCGTCTTCTCCTCCCAGACGCCACACTGGCTACGTCGGAGGCAGACCCCCACACACTTTCTATTGTGCTGTGCAGCGAGTGCTCCTGCACGCTGCTGGAGGCCCCGCTTGTGTCGGAGCTGCTGTCTGTGGAAATGGAGAATGCGCCATTCTTGTGCCTCCCAGTGAAGGAGCCATGAGCGCTGTCTCCGTCTTTCTCTTGAATCTGGGCGCTTAGAGGGTCGTTGAGGCCAAGGAGATATCTTGCGGTGTATATACGGCCAGGGGTGAGGCCTGGGACGATGGAAGGGGGGCCCGCCATTTCTCCAATGAAACAAAACTACAAAAACCCTAGACCTTAAACCCTAAACTATTAAACGGCGCCGACAGCTTATTGGGCAAGTGGGGACAGGGCTTAAGAATAGAACGCGCGTAGAGTTTATTCCTTGATTACCGACCTGAAATTAGGGCTTAGGGGTTAGGGTTTAGGATTTAAGGATTGGGTTTAGGGTTTAGGATTTAGGAGGCAGGGTTTAGGGTTTAAGGTTTAAGGTTTAGGGTTCAAGGTTTAGGGTTTAGGGTTTAGGGTTTAGGGTTAAGGGTTTATCGAGTCCGACTGCTCAGCGCACCATACCACGCACCGGTCTGGACTAGTGGCCCCCTCGGCCAAGAGTAAAGCCGTTTTGCTGAAAAAACATTCTTTCTGTTTCTTACAAAATTTAAAAATTTAAATTATTTAAATAATTAAACATTTAAACTTTCAAAATTCTTCTGAAACTGAAATAAGGGAAAAGCGCTTCTTACAGAATGCGCGGCAAGGGCTGGCGAGACACCCCAGGCCCGGTCAGAACGCCCGATGGTTGAGATTAAAACTTCGTCATTTTAGAGAACTACAAAAATTATGTTTTAATGATGTTTTTTAAGTGGTGAGAAAAGAGAATTTCGCAGCAGCCCGTCAAGCCTCAGTTAAAGCCAACTCCCTCCAAATGTATTTCATTTCTATTTTCTGCTGCTCCTGCAGTCTTTTCTTCTGCTGCTGAAATGCTAAGGCTCTGCCGCAACGGCTTTTTGTGCTGCTGCTGCTGTCTCCTCCTGTTGCTGCTGATGTCTCTTCTGCCGCTTGTGCAGGCTTTTCTCCTCTGCTGCTATGGCAGTAAGAGCGCAGTTAGGGTTTAGGGTTTAGGGTTTAGGGTTTAGAGTGTTTAAGTCTGGCTTGCCTCAGTCGTGTCGCTCTCCGCTATCTTCTTCTGGCAAGGCCAAGTGCTGCTAAGCCCTAACCCCTTTGTGGCCTCATCCGACTTTGGGCAGCCCCAGCACGAGCAGCCCTTGAGGGTTTGGCCGATAGGTGCGAACAAAAAAGAGAGACAGAAAAGGAGACGAAATAGAGACAGAAACGAGAAAAAATGGAGACACATACAAAGAAGAGACTGCTCAGATCTACTGTCCCCTTGGAAAGATAGAGGGATAGCTCCTCGTCCAGCTATTGCTTGGCTGCAGAAGCAGTAGAGCCACTCCTTCAGGTTGCCTCACGAGACACCAGAAGAGAGCGGTCGGAAAAGGAGGCAGCGTATGCGTCTGCTGCACCGGCTTTCACCCTCGTGCATTTCTTGCTGCTACTGCTGCTGCTGTCGCTACCGTGTCGACTGCAACGGCAAGGTATAAACCCCTCATTACGTATTTGAAGAGACCTTGGGCTGTGCAGCAGCACCCTTAGAAGCGGCAGCAGCAGCAACAGCAGCAGCAGGCCTTTTCGAGGATTTTTTGGTGCGGGCTTGTGGCATAAGAGAGCGTGTTTGTTGCTGTAAGTGTCTCCGTAGCCTCAGTGTCTTTGGGGGCTTGGCACGTCTCTCGCTAGGGGAGAGAGAGAAAGACAAGTTATTCTTAGGGGCTCTGAGACTCTTGGGCAGCAGCAGGCACAGACGCAGAAGCTCTGCAGCAGCAACGTGGAAAGCCGGGCTTTCCTGCTAGAGACTGTTTAGCGCTAGCCCAAAGAAGAGATTACGAGACGCAACGAGACACAGCGAAAAGAAGCCGAACCAAAGAGAGGCAGCAGGGCTATGGGCGATTGAAGCCATTAGGGACAGCACCCGATGGAATGCAGACAGGTCAGCAGAGGGCAGAAGAGAGCTGGCTACCAGAGAGACCCTTGGGTTGTTGCTGCTTATTGGAGCTAAAGAGAGACACTTGGGCTGCAGCCTTTGTTTGGGGTGTTCGGTTTTGGCCCAAGGGCAATTTCTGTTTGGGCTCGAGGCTCGCCAGAGAGGAGACAGGAGACACTAAGGGATGAGGCTCCCCTGCAGCCCTGGCAGGAAACGGGATGCCTCAAAGACGCAAGGCTCTTCTACTGTAGCTGCTGCATTTAATTTTTAATTAAAAGGCCAGAGGCGATTTGCGGCGGAGACAAATGGAAGTCATAAGTGAGGAAAAGGAGACGGAGATTTACTGCAGCAGGATGAGCCACAGCCCAAGATCCTCGTGGCTCTTTGCAGATCATTTGTCTCCAAGTGTAAAAAATGAAAAATGCCTTGGCTGCGGCTCAAGCGGGAGCAGAGGGCATCAGGCTCTGCACGGAGACCGAGGGATGAGGCCTGCCTTGAAGTGCCTTCTTTTTATCGGTTTCTTTACATGTGAGCAGCAGGCTAATTTATTTAGCATTAAATAAAAACTCTATTGGCTCAAAAAAGGCCCTTGTGGCCCAGCCGCCCCTCCTCTTCCTTGAGGAGACATGTTCTGCTGTCTCCCCAGCCGCAGCCATTAGGAGACACTCCACTCGGAGCTGATGCCCCTTCGCAGCAAGGCGTGTTATAAGGCACTTAACTGCATGGCATGCGTTCTTTATCTATATTTATTATTTTATTTTTAAATGATGGCAATAGTTGCTGCAGCGGCTTCTTCTCTGGAATGCTAAAAGGGACAGCTGCCTACAGCCAAGTAGCTTCTGTGCAGTGCGTTGAATCGATAGGCAGCAGCCAGAAGCAATTCCATAGACACCAGCAGGCGTCCCTCTCGTCTTCTCACTCCCCCCTTCAATTAAATGTTCTTTTTATATTCTTTTAATTGGACCTTTTCCGCCTGAAAAGAGAACAGATGTCTGTAAAACTTCCTAGTACGCCTTAGGCCCCCCAAGGTCACTTCGGGGCTTGCAGGCCGATGAGAAGGCGAAAATTCGATTGGCAGAGAAACAGCGGCCTTTTTAAAAGCTTTTTGGAGTGTCTAGACACCTCGGGGACTAGCGCCTGGCTAGGGTCCTTTGGGGGTCTTTTGCAGTCTCCTCTGAAACCCAGAAGAGACAGTTTCTGCCCGTTTCTACTCAAGGGCAGCAACTGATTTTGCTGTTGCAGCAGCTGCAACACAAAACGCTGGGCTTCAAAACAGTAGCAGCCGCAGCAGCAGCAGCAGTAGCAGGAAGGTGTCTCTCTTCTGTGCAGTAGCAGCAAATGAGGCCGCAGGGTCTCCCCGGCTCGGGGCCTCGGGCGAGGCGCCGCCTGCCGCGTTCAATTTACCAGGCAAAGCATGTTGACTCCTTTGGTGAGTTTGGGAGCCCCAGGCGGCGGCAAAAGAGACACTTGGCGCGAGTCTCCTTTTCTCAGTCCCTCCCTGAAGGAGGCTTGCTGCTTCTCCAGAAAACCGAGAACCAATTCTACACTAAAAACCTTTACGGTGTACCAGCATCACATTCGCAGTGCTTTATGAGGCCTTTCTCCGGTGTCTCTAAGGTGTCTCTGAAGGGGCTCTGAGGTGTCTCTAAGTGTCGCTCTTTGAGGTGTCTCTAAATATGTCGCTTTGAGGTGTCTCTAAGTGTCCCCCTCTGAGGTGTCTCTAAGTGTGTCCTTCTGAGCTTTTTCTACGTGTCTCCCTCTAAGGGGTCTCTGTCTCTTATCCGCCTAGGAGTGGTCTCTAAGGCGTATCTAAATGTGGCTATGTCTCCAGTGTCTCTCTGGGCCCTACGGTGTCTCCTTTCTCTTTTTTGCCGGCATTGCTCCCAGTGCCAGCCTGAGTTTTTTATTTGTTTTGTCTCCAAATAATCTGTACTTTTAAACTTCTTTTTGCGGCTGTCTCAGAGCTTCCCACTCCCCTCCAGTCTCCTGCGTTCAGCGCTGAGACGCCTGCCCTTGCAGTGTCTCTACAGGAGGGAGGGATAATCTTTTTCAACCTCTGCTCCCCAGACACCGCACTAGCAGCTGCGCCTGAGCACATCGGTAGGAGACACCCCACGCTAATCACATTAGAGACCCACTGGCAGCAGCAGCAGCAGCAACAGCACCAGTAGCAGCAGCAACAGCAACAGCCTGTGCTGTCTGTTTTCAGGCCGTGTGGGGCTGCTCTGCTTTGGGCCTACAAACTCCTACGGAGACCCGACGCTATACGGAGCATGCGCGGCAAGTTTGCTACTGCTGCAGTGCTGCAGGAGTCTCTTTCCGTCTTCCTCGTTTTAGTGTCTCCTAGGGCCAGCAGCAGGCGGACTGTTGGAGTGTCTGTACACTGAATTTTTCTCTGTCTCCTTTTTGGTTTAGGACGGATTTGTGCGTCGTTGGGTGGTTAGAGATTACTCAAGCCTCGTGGAGTTGGAATCGAGTCAGCCGACTCCCAGGCCATTGAGGCCTCAACACAAGGCCTCGCCGTGGCACACCCTGGCAACCCCACACAGAGAGACAGACAGAGAAAAAGAGACAGGCTCAGTGACAGACAGAGAAACAAACAGACAAAGAGACAGACAGAGAGACAGACAGAAGGGAGACAGAGTGTTCCTCCTGTTTGCCTCTAAGGGTTTGTGTCCTTACGGCCCAGTAGGCGGTTGGGTTCTTGCGGGCCTAGTGGCCTCATTGGGTTCTGAATAAGAAGCTTTCTAGGCCTTGTGTAAGAGGGGAGAAAAAATGAATCTGTTAGGGCATTTTAGGGTTTGTTTGTTGCCCCTTCAGTGTCCTTTAAGGAGGAGCCAGTTGCTCTTTTTCTCAGCCACTCAGGTCGTTCTGTTGTTGCTGTTGGTAAGGAAAACCCTTTAGGCTGCATGGGGTGTATGTACAGCAAGTTCCTGCCAGTTTGCCGCAGGCCCCGGGAGCCAGACACTAACGGCTCCAGCGTGTGCTGGGAGTGTGCTGCAGTGTCTGTTTGGCCTGGTGTCTCCGTTTACTGCCAGTCTGTCTCCGTCTGTGTTTCTCACTCTTGCCTGTCTCCTCGCAGGCCGCTGTGGCCTCGTGCTCGTAGCCAGCTCCCTCTACTCCGAGTGCGCGCATTACTCGCGTCTCCAGTGGCCTGAGTGCCCCAGCGAGGGCCTCTGCGCAGCGGGCCTGTCTCCACCCAACCCCCACATCAGCAGCAGCAGCAGCAGCAGCAGCAGCAGCAGCAGGGATGCAGGGGCCCCTCGTCGAAGTTGGGGCTCTGCGGAGGCCCCCTGTTCGGCTGCAGGGGGGTGTCTCCGAGGCTGCTGCAATACAGGCGTGGTGGAAGTGGCCGACTGTATCTTGCTTCCTGACGTCCTGCTACACCCCAAAGCCCCTGAGAGTGCCGACGTGTTTTACATAGCAGCAGCGTCTCCTTCTCACGGCATATTAATTGCTAACATCATTTTGAGTGAGCCAGAATTTACACTCGAGTTCGCTGCTTCTGTTCTCCTCACCAGACACTTGCCGGGCTCCTTCAGAAAATTCGCAGCCACCACAGCGCCGCTATCTGAGAGACTGCTGCTGCAGCAGCAGCAGCAGCAGCAGCAGCAGCGGGGAACTAAGAAGGAGAGCCTCATGTCTCTCGACTCCCTGGGATCCATGGAGTTGAGGGACGGATATCTTTTCAGAGAAGACGCAGAGACAGCGGAAACAAAGACGGAAGGTGCTGGAACTGAAATGGTGCTGCTGGCTTGTCTGTCTCCTGCTTCTCGTATTCTTACTCTTATTTCTCTGATCCCCAACGCCGTAGAATTCCCTGGCTGCGACATGCATGCGGCAGTGGTAGAGCTTGCCCCTGTGGGGGCCCCCAGCGGGAAGCCCCTGGGAATCACCGTGCTCACCTGGCTAGGCGGACAGGGCGAGACAGAAAGAGAACACGGGGAAGACGGAGACACAGACGAAGAGACACCAGAGACAGCACTCAACAAACAAAGAGACTCCTGCAGACGCTATCGTCCGCTGCTCTGCGTGGGAATTCCCAGCAGCTCCATTTTTGTTTACGAGCTCTCCTTCTACCCCAACGGAGACACCTGCAGCAGCAGCAGCAGGGCAGCAGCAGCAACAGCAGAGCAGCAGCAGGAGCTGAAGCAACTGCTGCAGTTCCGGCTGCGTCTTGTGTACCGTCTCGATGGAAACAGAGGCCACGCTAAATTGCTGAGCATTCCTCCCAGCATTGTCGGCGGCCGCCGCGTGCTTGCATGCAGCAGCGGGCCTCATTTGCTCAATTTGTTCGAGTTCACTCGAGTCCCTAACCCAGACCTCTTCGCTGTCCCTCCTCCTGATTCTGCTGCTGCTGCTGCTGCAGCAGGAGACGAACAGACAGCAGCCCTCAGCGACGCCCAGAAGGCTGCCACGGACGCGGAGCAGCACGCAGCAGCAAGCTTTGCTTATATAGAGTATCTTAAAACTTCCTTTGCTGCTGCTTCTGCTGCTCCAGTCAAAACGCATGCAGCAGCAGCTGCTGCAGCACCAGGCGAACCCGCAGCAACCGAGCTCAATGTACACCACAACAAACAGTTGGAATTGCAACGCTTGCTGCAGCCGTCTCTCCGCAAAGCAGCAGCAGCAGCTGCAGCAGCAGACCTTGGTGAGGGGCCGCAGCAAGACGAGGCCCTTAAACGTCATATCGAGCTTATTACGGCTGACTTAGAAGCTTGCAGCATTCAAAATGAGCAGTTGGAGCGCATGCAGCAGCAGCAGCAGCAGCAGCAACAGCAGCAACAAGGGCCAGACGTAAGGCCTCCGTGGAATGACCGCTTCGCTGTTAAGGGGTCTGAGTATGATCACTTGTTTGCTTGAGGAGACAACGGAGACAAGGAGACAGAGGAGACAACGGAGACAAGGAGACAGAGGAGACAACGGAGACAGCCGCTAACGCTCAGGCCTCGCAATTGCCAAAAAGACAAATTGCTGCTGCTGCACCTCGTGGTGCTGCAGCAAGCCGGCTGAGAGCGCATGCAGGCAATGGCTTGGGGCTAGCTGGCTGGAAAGAGACAGACGGCCAGAGGGCCCAAAAACACTCGACTGTCTCCTCTAGCTCATCGTGTCTCCAAGCTTTTCGTCATGCTAACCCGTATGTTTCTCTTGCGTCTCTTTAGAGACACACAGAAGGCACCGCATGAGGCGCAGAGCCCAAACTGCCTAAGAGCTAATACAGACAGAACACAGAGAGACAGGCGGAGATACAGATAAAGACACAGATAGAGAGACAGACAGACAGACGGAGAGACACATGGAGAGACAGATAGAGACCCAGACAGGACAAACGGAGAGACACATAGATAGACACACAAAGAGACAAATAGAGACAGAAAGAGAGCCAGACAGACAAACCGACAAACAGCTAAAGAGACAGAAAGAGAGGGGGCTCTACACACAAAGATATTTAGCACAACAGAGGAAAATAGAGAAAAACCGATTTGCTGCTGCTGCTGCTTGGCCCTCGGGAATGACTGCCTGACCCGAGGAGCGTTTGCGCTGAGACTTCCGGTTGCAAGTCCTTAGTCTGTCTTCTTTCCTGTCCTTGTCTGTCTCCTCCCTTGTTTCCGTCTGTCTCCTGTCCTGGCTCTGTCTGTCTCCTCCCTTGTTTCCGTCTGTCTCCTGTCCTGGCTCTGTCTTTCTCCTCCCTTGTTTCGTCTGTCTCCTGTCCTGTCTCTGTCTGTCTCCTCCCTTGTTTCCGGCTGTATTTTTTGTTGTTTCCTTTCTCTAGCCAGGCTGGCCTCCTACGTATGTGCCTCTAGTGAGTCTCCTCTGGCAGCAGCGAGGTACTGCACTGAGGAGACAGCCTCTGCGTGGACTGAGGCCTGAGCCCCAATGGTCTGTGCGCATGCATGCGGGGCTGTGGGCGCAGAGCCATTATTTTTTTAAAAGCATTCAAAAGGAGACAATTTGGATAGTTTTGGGAACGAGTGTCTCCTTTTGTCGGCTGAGAAAGAGAAGCTAACGGGTGCTACTTGTTGGAGACAGTAATACTCTTACACCGGAAGCCTGTCTCCTTTCTCCTAATCCTCTGGTCCATACACCCGATACCCCGTCAACACAAATGCCACAGATGACACGGCGCTGCTGCTGCTGCTCCTGCTGCTGCAGGTAGTTTCTCAGCTGAAGCAATGCAGCGGAAGTTGATCGCTGAGACAGACTCTGGGGATCCTTGCTGATCCCCAGGTGTCTCAGCTTCCCGGGTCTCCTGCTAATAATATTTTTATTTCTTCTTCTATTTCTATTTCTAATAATATATTATTTTGTTTTATCTTTTTTTATATTTAATATTTTTTTATATTATTAATAGTAATTAACTATGCGATTGTTACGTTTAGGCTGTAGAGTGTAGGGTGTAGGGTTTAGGGTTTAGGGGTGAGATTCTCTAGCGCCTTTGGGTGTATGTACATCTAAACGAGAAGACCTCGATTGGCCTCAAACACGCTCTATATACAGCACATGCTGCAGCAACCCCAAGGACAACTGACAGAGAAGACGGAAAGAGTTTTAAAAGCTTATTCGCGCTTAGGGTTTAGGGTTTAGGGTTTAGGGTTTAGGGTTTAAAGGACGTGCGGTTTGGAGGGCAGCGTTTTCGCTGCAGATGGTGGTCACGTTGCTGCAAGGGAGACAAGGGGACTCAAGCCCAACAGCAATCTACTGCTGCTGCTGCTGCTGCTGCTGCTGCTAAGGGTATGTGTGTTTAGCGAGGAGGGCTAAGGCCAGGGCGAAAGGTAAAGAAGCCTGCAGCATCTTATTGTCATTCTCGCTGTCTCCTCTTCAGTCCAAAAAGCGTTGGGTCCCTTAGAATGCCAGCAGCGGCTTTTGCTGCCGCTGCAGCTAGCAGTTTTTTGGGGGCGAGCACGGAGACAGGAAGACAGCTTTTGAGTTGAGCGGCTCACTGGCCAGAGACAGGACACAAAAACAACTCGATAGACGCTGGAGACACTTCGGCCTTTTTAGCCAATCCTTTGTCCTGCTCTATGGCTTACTCGAAATCAAGGTGCAGGGTTTAGGGTATAGGGTTTAGGGTTTAGCATCTCGAGATGGGTCGCTCCCTGCTTGTTCAGTGGATTTCCGCCGGATATTTAAGCCTAATCTTTTTTGCAAACCCTCCAAAACCCTAAACCCCAAACTCTAAACCATAAACCCTAAAGTTGTGCTTAGAAATCTACTAGATGGGTGGGGCGTTGCCGCCGGATGTAGCGAACGGTGCGGTGCTGGCTGAATGTTCGTACTCTTCCAAGTTTAGAGTTTAGGGTTTAGAGTTTAAAAGCCAACGACAACATTACCAATAATTGTCTAAGTCTTTTTAAATTAGACGAGACAGCTGCAAAAGAGGCCTCGCCGAGACAGAGAGCCACACCACTCTCACAGCTAGCCAGCAAGACGAGGTCACCTGTGTGGGCGTCAAGCCCTGTGCCTTCGTCTTCCTGCCTCTAACCTGCGTCTAATAAATAAATGCAATTATTAAAAGAGGGGCTAGAAACACGTATTGTCTCTCTTTTGTTCCCCGTGTCTCCTGCGACCGCCTCTGCTCACCGGTATATTCGGCTAGCAGCAGCAGCAGCACCGAAGGCCACAAAACCTAAAAAAAAGATGGCTGCACCTTCGGCAGCCGGGCTCGTTGTTTCCTCTGCTGCTCAATTGGACAAGCAGGAGAAACCTCAAGGGGATTCTCAAGAGTCTCAGGGAGGAGACTCTAGAGGAGACCCTCGAGGAGACCCTCGAGGAGACCCTCGAGGAGACTCTCGAGTTAACCCTCAAGGAAGCTTTCAAGAAGACTTTCGAGGAGATTCTTTTGGAGACAGCCAAGGAGACTCTTGTGGTAGCCCTCAAGGAGACTCTCGAGGAGACTCTCGAGGAGACTCTGAAGGAGAGTCTTTAGGAGACTCTCAAGGAGCCTTTCGTGCTCGCCCTCAACGCGACTCTTCAGTGGACTTTCAGGGAGACGCTTTAAAGGACTCCCAAAGAGACTCTCAAGGAGACTCTCGAGATTTTCAAAGAGACTCTCGAAAAGACTCTCGAGGAGACTCTGAAAATGGTTTTGAGGGCGATAGCCAAAGGGGCTCTCAAGGAAGTGGCCAAGAAGACACTCGAGGGTCCCCCGCCTGTGGGTCCCCTAAAGGGGCCTCTGCTGCGTTTTCATCGTGGGAGGACTTTTGGCTTGAGGAAGCTGAGGAGCCGAGCCTTGAGGATGTTACGTGGACTAATTTTCAAGGTGCTTCTGAAGAGGCCGCCTCTTGCGAAGCCTCTCTAGAAGCCTCAGGTGTCTCCGTTGCTCCCTCCCTTTGCCTGGCAGGAGACGAAGCAGCCGTCGGTTCTCAAGAGTCTCCTCGAGGGGCCCCTGAGGAAGGGGCCCCTCAGCAGGAGGCGCCGCCAAGGGCCCCTGAGCAGCACCCAACGTCCCCTCTGGCGTGTCTGCCTGATGAGGCAAGGACAGCAAGTTTTCGGTGTAAAGGAGATCTTATGGACTGGTTAGATTGCTGGGATGACTGTTTTGATGTCGCCAGAGAAGAACTTGAAATGATGGGCCTTGTGCTGCAGTGGGACATTCGCTACAGAGAACCTTCGAAAACCCTCAGGGATGCCGCGGCCAGAGGACTTAAGGCAGAAGCGCTTGAAAACGCTGCGGCTACCGCGGCAACCGCAGGTAAAGATGCTGCAACAAACGCAACAGCAGAAGCTGCAGCAAACGCAGCACCTGCTGCTGCTGCAGCAAACATATCAGTAACTGCTGCTGCAGCAAACACAGCACCAGCTGAAGTGGCAGGGGCCGTCACTTCCCCTAATATGCTTTAGAGACCTCACCTAGTGGGTCGCTGCTGCTGAGATGTCTGTCTTTCTGTCTCTGTCTCTGTCTCTCTCTGGTTCTGTATTCGACTGGTTTGTTTCGTTGTGTTTTAACCTCCAGCGGCATTTTTTTACTTTTTAAAAGAGAGAGACTTTATCGGGGCCTGAAGTGCGCTAGGCTTGTGCTTGCCTTGGGTTTTAGAGTTAGACTTAGTGTTAAAGTTTAGGGTTTAGGGTTTAAGGCGTAGAGCGTAGGGTGTATAGGGTGTAGGGTTTAGGGTTTAGGGTTTAGGGTTTAGGGTTTAGGGTTTACGGTTTTAAGAGTTTGCTGCTGCACGGCCAGAGAGGAGATTGGGGCTTCTTGTTTGTCCCTAATCTTCAGAAGCAGCGGCAGCAGCAGCAGCAACTGCAGCAGAGACAATTGCTGCACACTAGCTGCAGTGACAGCAGCAGTGTACCGAGTAAATCGAACTGCTGATCGGTTTTTCATCCTTCCCTCTTTCTCCCTCGAATTGTCTCCTTCAAAATTATTCTTATTTTTTAAAAGTTCTTTAAAAGCTTTTTGTGGAAATTTAGAGTTTAGGGTTTGAGGCCAAGGGGCCAGCCGGTTGCTACGTCATGAAGTGACCTGTCTGTACGCCCTAAACCCTAAACCCTACATCCTAAACCATTGGTGTGTTTAGAGGCGGTTGGTCCTCGCAGAGCGGATATTCTGGTGTCTCTGTTGTCTAAAAAGTGTGTTAAATACCTTTTGAATTTACTACAGAGAATATTTCATGGCAATTGGCTTTTTAAAAATCGTAGAAATGGCAGAAACAAGAAGCTTGGGGTGTCTAGACAGGCTGCAGCAGCAGCAGCAGCAGTCCCGCAGGCTTCGCTAGCTGCAGACGACGGCTTCTCTTTTTAGGGCTTTTGCCTTTAAGGTCTTTTGTTTTGTCAACGTTAATTGTTTAGGGCATGG
>JRZD01000152.1:2960-13344 GCA_000826945.1 Eimeria nieschulzi
CCCACTGCTAGTAACCCCAGGGACGCAGGATCAGGGTGTCGCTGTTACCAGGCCAGCCCTAGGTCTCAAGGGAACTTGTTTTTATCGTATTAATTACTAACAAGTTCAATAAAAAGAGCGCTATTGGTTTAGGATCGGTAGTCAACTGGGGAGGTCAACAAGGCGCAGCTAGTCTGCACCTTGGCTACATACGCATCTGACATAATCCGAGGAACTTGGGCTATTGCTCCTCGCATACATAGGCTTACTCATTCTACTCATAGCTGAACTAGGACGTTAATTAGAACAGCTCTAAGTGATGACAATCAGACAAGCACTGCAATATCTAACATACTCATCCACATGCTACAGTACGCCGAAGGGACCAGTAATGACAGCACACATAACATACATATAACAGTCCTGTCAAAAAGTAAAAACCCAGCTAGTGTTAAATGTAAAAATAATAAGAGCATTAAAAAGGGAGTTCAGTAGAAGTTGAGGTCCAATCATAAGCTGTGCTTTCGACTGCGGAAAGGGTGCGGTTGAATATCTGCATGGGTACTCTTGAAGTCGTGGGATTGCACAGCAAAACCTAAGGTGCACAAGTATGCCTTAAACTTCCCTTTTTGTATATTAAAATACAAATTAAATTAAATATTATTGGAGAGCTACCTGATGACGTGTTCTGGTCGGTTTCCGACCACTACTTGTACTCACCAGAGGCGAATGCACAGTGGAGCCCCTGGATTTTGAAAATAATGCCCCCTAAATTTGTTTAATAATATCTGAGAAGTGGAAACAGTGCCGCTTTGAATTTTAAAAGAAAACAAATCGGATAAACTACTTCAGGCAGGAGCGAACTCTATGATCGTCCATGCTCGCGGATAGTTCCTCCGAAAACTGGGTGGTGGATAGCAACTTCGTATCTTTTTTTATAAAGCGAAGGCTTCATTGAGTTTATCAGAATAGTGTTGTAATAGAGGTATAGGAATGGACTTAAGCACCTGGCCTCCCCTACTCCACTTCTCCGTAGCAGCCAGTTGGGGCCACTCCACTTCGCGCAAGCGAGGCAAAAGCTTGAACACACCTGCTTCTTTAATGCATTATTCTCGGCAGCTAGTTAACCTGTTGCATTTGTAATTTCATTATCCACCACTGCAGAACTCGCGCATATCTGGATGTAACCTACAGCAGCCCAACAGCGATTACATTTTGCTTGAAGAGGGTCCAGCAATCAGAACAACAAAAACTCAAGCAAATGCAAAGGCGCTTCACTCATCTTTTAGTATACAGATAGATCAGCCAAGCAAGTGCCATCCTTTCTGGACTCCATCAGTCTGATCTCGTGGCTACGCTTCTCAAACATCCCACTGCGCACCAGAATGGTTCAGGAAGGCGAATGGGCTCAGTCCGACCCCGTTTCACCGGGTGAGGAGGCAACGAACACACAGAAGGTAAGGCTGCATGTGACAAAGGACTAGACTGTCTACCCCTGAGCACTCGTGTTTTTCGCGTTAACTCCGTTTCTTTTAACTTTTTTTCTGCTACTACTCTGCTTTGAGCGCTGTCTCAGGACTCATGGGAATCAGCCGGTGGGCCTGAGACAGAGACGAAGGTCTTCGTGGAGGCAGTAAGGAATTCATCCTTTGCTGCTTCAGTTGTATAAACGCAACAGCACGATATCCATACAACTACTGGTCAAACAAACTCATACCAAGGCTCGATCAATTATATCTAGATGCATTTATATATATGGAGCAGCCGCAGTTTCTATGTATATCCATATGTCGTATATATGTATTCATATACGTTGCGTAGTTTTGTGTGCAGAGTACAGAGTCTCTCGACAAGGATAGCAATTTGCTTCCCTATATAATCGCCTCTTTCTTCCTCTCTTTCATTTTACCTCCCGTCGGCTGTCTTGCCTTTTGCCTATCATTAAGTAAGCGCCAGCCTTGCACCCATGGGTGAAAAAAGGTAACCTAAAGGTTCTAAGCTAAGACGGAATAGAAATGCAATAGTTTGGACAACATACTACTGCTGCCAAAGTTGTGCCCGATATGTTTTTTTTCCTTCTGCTCAGGTGCGCCGTCGGGTTCAAATCGTGCTGTCTGGGGGGAGCGTGCGTTGGGTGTGGGCGCGTTGTTGTCATTTTTGTACACTCTTCTCCTGGCAGTGTTGCTGAGCGAGTTCTATTTGATTCCAAATAGCGCAATTGTAGGCATTGGGTATTAAAAAAAAGGCTTGCCCTGCAGAAAATAGAAATTTAGATACGCGTATCGGGATATCGATTAATTAAGTCGGAATCGAAGCCCGAAGCTGGCCCGTACGCAACTTCCCTCTTTCTGCTAGCTCTCTACATATCTTCTCCTGTGTAATTTCCAGTGAAGAGGCGTGATGATTTGTTTGCCTATACATACCTTCACAGATGTAAGCACGGCGTGATCGGAGGCCGCTTCTATTGGTTAGTCGGTGGTGATGCACACGCTGGCACAATGTCGACTTACCGCAACTCTGATAGGTGGACCCCATGCACTTGCGTGTAAAAGGGGCAACCTGCAACTCTGCATGTATTTATACAGGTAATCTGCAATTGCGCGAACTTTTTCGAGCAGTTTAGTGTGGTCTTTTGAGGGCTACGATACATAGCTGTGTTTTTCGCTCTTCAGTCGCTGAACAACCTAACGACATGTTTATACAGATGTATTATATTTATTGTATATATGTATTATACATAATACTCCACTGCAAGTGCATTTCACTGCGCTGTTACGCCTCCATGCAGCTGTAGTTTTGGCTATCCTAGGTTGCTCCTCAGCCATATTAAGTAAAAGATGCGTACTACCGGACAGCTCCATGGGCTGCTTGCTCTCAAGGAGTCCCAACAATTGCACACAAACGCAGTATTTATGTATGTATATTAAGCTAACTGCTTGTTCCCCGAGGTTTTGTTTTTCCTTCACAAATTTAAACAAAGCATAGGTTGATCACGAGGTGCCTCTACACCCTGTGGTGAATGAGCGGCAAACCCCTCTCTAAAGCTACGATAGCCCAGGCTGTTTAACACTCTCTGATCCCCGAATTTTCTTAAATTACCCAACTAACGAAGCCACGAGACAAGACATAGAGACAAGTGCACCGCCAGCCTCCATACCCAGCTCCCTCTGCTCCCCTTTAAAGAAGAAATAACCGTGCTGCTGAGCTCCCATGGGATTTAGTGCTAAACAGCTGGGAGAAGGCTTCTATCGTGGTAATGGGGTTGGTGCAGTAGAGAACCAACTATCCCTTCAGCGCATCGAGGATCATGTCTAGTTTACCCTCGACCTCCATCAGGTGGCGCATCATGCGCTTTTGTTGTTTTTCCACTGCTGCCAGACGTTCCTCTGTCCCTTCCCCTGGATCTCACAAAAACATATTGCACCAATAGTACGCTCCAGGTATAGAGTTTTACAGTACACATACACCCACGCAGCTCTACACAGCGCGGTATATATAAATGTATTAGGTATGCATGCATGTATGCAGTGCAGATAATGCTCCTCTAGTGGGTGACAGATAAACCTACAGCATAGGCAACGGAACCGCCCAAAGGTTTGCTGAGGCTAGTAAGAGTTTAAGGTTTAGACCCTTCGGATAGATAACAGACCCTCGGGACTGTCGATCCCTCCTAGAGATGAGATTCGGTTGCGCAGCTTCTCCAATTTGCTTGAGTTAATGGATATGGTCCCTTTACTTTTTTCTGTGTGTCGGTTTGAGCTTGAGCTGGCAGAAATGTCCTTCGAACACAGACAAATATGCCAAAGTACACACCTTAAACAACCCTTAACACTGCATCCAAGTTCACACTATCTAAACCTTGTCAAGGGAAATGCACTATAGGGATAGCTAGTAGAGTCCTGACAGTTGTGCGCGCTGCGTAATCCAGCGTTCTCAAACGTATCAGGTTCCCCATTTCAAAATCGTCTTCTATCTGCTGTGCTTCCTCCTGCAATTCAATAAATAGGACACAGTACAAGCAAAAACCAACAGAATTGTATCGAGGGACTCAAACATGCTTTTGCAATGCTATACTACGGTATAACAAGGGTGCTTCCTAAGTAACACCACCTTAATTACCGATTGACACAAACGAGACAACCTACAATGAGCTGGTTGGCCCTAGTAAGCTGCGAGGCAGGCTTTCACGCCCTTTCAGGGATAAAGAGGATGACCAGGGAGACGAAGGGAACGAGAAAGACAATATAAGCAAGAAATGGAAAAGAGAAGTGACACTTTTGCTTGCCTTTGCCATTTTCATCAGAGAGGGAAGCTCTGGCTTGCAAAACTTCTGTAGGCGGCGGCACCGCCATTTCCCCCCAAACTCAGAGAGACAGAAAAACAACAGGCCAGCGGTATTGCTGCTGCTGTCGCTGCTGCATTCCACGGATTGAAGGGGAATAGAGAACAAGGCGGGACCCATAAACCCTTCGGATATCTCGATAAGTCCACCCTCCAACTCTGAACCACACGCACCATCCCCAGCTAAGCTAGTACGTAGTCGGCCAACTGCACAGAAGCCTTGTAACATTTATAAAGGAATTCGAGTAGCTCTAGAGGGGCTCCAAAGCCTATGCAAGACGGCGAGGCAGGGTAAAAATGCATTAACAAGGTTCACAGATGCGTGCACAAGTGAAAGCCCTTGCAAATAGTGATTAATTTGCTGTCAAGCCATTTGAAGTGAACATGCTTGCAAATAGTGGCTAGCTTGCTATCAGGCCACTTGAGCCCCAATCTATTTAATTCACCTGTGAGGGACATCCCCGTAGTGTACACAGCAGCGGCTAGAACAACAGTGTGGCATGCATCCGGAACTCTTTCCAAGTCAATAGTGAGGCAATTTGTCTTCTGGTTAAGCGAGAAACTCCCGCTTGCGTCTTCAGGATGTTTATAGAAAATGCAGTCCACAAAAGTGCAAGAGGTATCATAGAGCAAGGCAAAGATATCTGAAGAGGAAAAAACAAACAAACCAATCAAATAATATATTTTTGATGTTTGGGGTGTAGGGAGATTTGCAAAGCGTTCTATCCATTCAGTCAGCATCTCCACTTGCAACACAGCAAACCCTACGAGAGGCCATCTAGTGGGGAACTTGTATCAGAACCTTCCGCCAGCAAGGGCCCAAATTCGGCAGAAAAAAAGAGAGTAGCGAGACCCGTCAACCAAAGCAGCCACTAAAAAACGTAGGCAATGATTAGGATGTGACAGGCATCTCTGTACCTGTAAGCATGAAGCTCGTGAGAACTCAGAATGAACAGAATGTGACTTTATTACGTGTAGTTACTTATTAGCTACTAATTAAGTGGAAGGGGTAGCAAGCATTGCTTTGTAAACCATAAACCCCAAACCTTACCAATGTCAATCCCTCCTGGGTAAGCATCTTCGTCGTATGAAAGTTGAACTCTGATGCGCCGAGGAGAATAAGTCTGAGCAAAGGAAACTGCTCCCAGCAACCCCAAAACAACCATAATTGTAGCAGTCCATTTAACAGCGTTTAGGGAAATTGTCTACAAGCATTGTGCCCAATCGTGGTAATACTAGTAATAGTACTAGTATTTCGTGCAGTTGTTATCTACGCTTAATTGAGTTAGATACTGCATGCTGATGGCTTACTTCTTCTTGTCGCGAGGGTTCCGTGGTCTGATTCCCTCGAAAACGACCCCAATTTTCCGTAAAAAGTGTCACTTCTGGTCTGCAGGTGCTCATCTGAACCTGACTGGGTAGGCAGGTAGCCGCCGTAGCCGCTGTTAAGTCTCTTCATATCCATTCTATGATGGTTAGTGTATCACTGAGTTCTCGCTGTGCCAAACAAAGCCTCTTCTTTACATTAAACGTGGATAGAATCAGGAGACCTCGCTATGGCCCCCTCTGCTGTAGTCAGGCCAATGGCACTGAATTTTAGTGGTCACCAGCCTCGGAGCACTGCGTGAATTCCAAGGCACTCATTCCATACCGCAGCCCTCTACATTCGTCTGTAAATGTCTACCCATTTCACATCTCAGCACAGGCAGGAAGATTCGGTTCACGTTCTGGCTTGAAACCGAGGAAATGCAAAGCAGGGTCGTGTATGAATAGGATGCCTTGAAACTCCAGGGTTTCATTAACACAACAAGCACATTTTAGGGGTACCTTCAACATATAGATCACATATAAAACAAATTTTATTGTGAGTACTATCTTATTCATCGTTGCATGTGGCTGGATTTCGATGGACCCCGATTCCTTGCCCGCCATGCTCACCGGTGGTCCCTGTCGCTGTCCATGGACTTCCCTGCTATGAAGCTACTCTACCACTGCTGCAACTTCTATGATGAAGATCAGTTTTATTTGTGATTGTGAAAGAATTAAAATTAACTAGTTTCATTTGTGGTTGTCAAAGAATTGAAATTAACAAGCGCTGCACCCTTCATACTGGACGAGTCGATGCGTAGAGAGCGGCCCAAGCGCAACCGGGAATAGCTATTCCAGTCTTTATTATCCAGAAGTAAAACCAGAGTACTAATCACTAGATTTTGCTGGTATGTGAACTTGTATGCCGTTGGACTTAGTGTGCAGTTCCGAGTGAGGGCAGCATGTTAATTGCTATGTGAATGTAGCTTTCCGTTATTGTACCATGTGTTCCCTTCCGTAAAGGGGGGGCAGATATAGGATGCTAATGCGCCTGCTCAATCTTGCAGTGCTTGTCTGTTTGTTAGCATTTAGAGTTGTCCTAATTAATGTCCTAAGTTATCTGAGTGGAAGGGTTATGCCTATGTATGTGAGGAGCAGCAACCCAACTCCTCCGATTGTGTGTTTGGATGAATGCATGCGCAAGGTGCGGGCTAGCTGCACTTTGATTTGCCGCTTGGCTGTGCTGAGGCAGACATAGTCTCAGGGAGGTAAGCCGGTAAAGGTGGGCGTTTTAGGGACTAATATCAAGTTATTGTTTCGTGTTAACACGGCCTCTAAGCAGATACCCAAAAGCGGTGAACCACAAACCTAGCATAGGTCACTTTCGGTTTGTGGGCCTCAATACGGTGGCCTGGACTGTGCATTGCTTGGGGATGGCCAAGAGCCAGGCGCACCTCAAGCACAGGCAACTAGTCTATCTTTTGCGTCGTCACCTCGCATACCGTGTGCTCAGGAGCAATTTTTGGCTTTCTGGAGTTGCGGTATTAAAGGAGATTGCAGCTATGAGGAAGTGGGAAGACCTCCCAACCGTTTTGGAGGATGCCATAAGGAGAGGTCCCGACAGACGTTTCCCGACGGCTGAAGTGCGCCCCTTGTGGAATGCACCCTTCAAACAGCTTGAGAAAGAAAGGGAGGAGATATTTTTGAGGGAGTTTTTGGATGTGGTGGACGAGTCCTATTGGGGAGCGACGGTATGGAAGGGGTTGCTCACCCCATTCTCTCGCCAGTTCTTGGCGCATGCATCGCTATTCGTGCAGATCGATGCAGTGGCGCCATTTTCGGGCACTTAAGGACGTCGAGTTTTTACAGTTATTCCTCTTTCAGCGGTGAACGAAGCTGTCAAAGGTTTGAACGAGGAGCCGGCGTGGAAGACGTCTCTGGCTCACCCCTTGATATTCAAGCGCCGGAGGCCGCGTACGTCCAACCGTAGTGATGTGCCTGGGGCTCTCACGGTCTCCCTGTTTCCTTTTGGGCTTCGGCCCTTACTTGGCCTTAAGGCTTGGAGTTTGGGGTTTTTGCTGTTAAGCAGCGTGTCTGAGTATTTGGAGTTTTGGGTTAGCTCCTGGAAGGTAGAGATGGGGTAGGGTTCGGCGCATTAGGGGACGCCCTAATGGCGAGCTGGGGTTTGCGGTGACGTGCCTTTTAAGGCCCCAGATAATTTAAACGCAGCCAGCAGGGTCCTATAACTCAATGCAAATAGAGGAAATTTTCTAGCTCCTCTGTGCTGAGGCTTCCAGATCCTACAAGTCCAGCCGACACTCAAACTCCTCCCCCTAGTTACGTAGAACTCCACTATGTACCAACGCAGGTCGAACACCAAACGGGGTATAGGAACCACCAAATAGAAGATTGATCGTGCATTAATGCATGTGTTCGATATTCCAGTTGTCTGTTTGGTATCATTTAGATTGTCCTAATTAATGCCCTAAGTTTTCTATGATTGGAAGGGTTAAGCATATATATATATATATATGTATATATATATATATATGAGGAGCAGTAGCCCAGATCTTAGGATTGTTCGAATGTGTTTGCTCAAAGTGCAGGCTAGTTGCACCTTCGGCGCATCCCCTGGCCATTTGGCTGTGCTGGCCTCAGAGCGGCAAGCGTAAAAAACATAGCTTTTGGGGGAACTAACTATCCTTAGATAATTGTTTGCGTTAGTACTTATAGGCTTTAGGCAGAGGGCGAGGGACGATCTTTACAAGAAACGTAGGACAATGTTATAGAGCAGTGCTACATTACATGTCTGTCAACCCAGCTAATTTCAGGAAATGCACTCAAAAAAATTGTTGTTAGTTCTGGTATATGGATTTTATTGTGGGGATAGTAGCGGCTTGTGGGAAACTCAGGAACGTATCGAGGAAGCAGCTCCTTTAGGGCTGAGGTGTCTGACATGCAATCAGGTTTTCACTATGTTTCATCAACACGCCTTTGGACCGATGTGTTTTGTGTTTGCTTTTTTTCAGTAGGTGCAGCTTGTGCATACTGGAAGCGAGGCAGGTTTTCAAGCACCCCGATTTTTTTTCACTCCTGTCGGTCTTGTGTAGGGGCCTATCATTGACAGCATCACAGCTTCCTTTTTGCATGCGCAGGCCATTTGTCTCACTTTATCTATCATATTTTCCAATTCCTTCAGCTAAAGGAGTACGGAGACACTGACGGATTCTTGCAGAACATGCAGAACATGTCTGGTTGCTAGGAATTACTCACTTGCTGGGTCTTGGATGTTTCATACTAAATAAAGTCATACAGTGATCGTTATTCGTTACATTTCTGCATAAGATATATATTTTTTAAACATGGGGAAGCACGGCTTGCCTTACCTTCGCACAGTTGCAGTTTGTTTAGCGGGTGTGCTTGCCCTGAACTGGCATCAGGCAGACTGTTCATCTGTCCCTCACCATCAGAACGTTCACGTGGAAAATGTTCCTGGTACCAAGCATGCTCGGCAATACGCACCTCCTCCACTGCCGGATAGCCGCAGAAACGTTGCATTACAACAATTCGAGAAGGTACATCCGACCCTCACGATCCACTACAATGGGTTCTCTCGCCGGGGAAGCCTGATTTGTTATGACATGCTGAACGATCTGAGGACGGTGGATGAAGCGAGGAATCTTATGGATGTCGAGTTCCACTTGTTGGATATAATGCTTGAGCACTACAAAGTGAGGAGACATATGCGTATTATTGACGCGAACGTTGTGAAGGAGATGCTCAACATCGGTAACCTTTTTTCTTTCAAATTCCCAGAAGTCATAAGCAATGTAACGCAATTCATAAGGGAATACAATCCAATATTGAGGGTGTTTCTGGAACGCTACCTTCCCCATATTGAACTCCTTGTACTAGTGAATGTGCCAGGTTTCCTGGTCCCTTTGATCCCCACAATGGCTGCACGCATTATGGGAATTCCCTCGGAAAAAATTGTTGCTATTTCTAGTGGCCGTGAACTCGAACGGTTTATGAAGCTGAAATATGTCCCGAAAGAGTTCGGAAATCCCACGGGTTTAAGCGTTAAGAACAACAAGGAAGAACTTACGGCTTCCTGCCTCATGCTGCAAGAGATTAAAGAACACTTGGGCGAATTTGCTCTTACAGAGGAAGGCAAGAAACTACTGGAGCGGTACGGGCCGACACTGTTTACTGCTCAACCACAAGCATCTATGGAAGCTACCTCCTCTACTACAGTGGATGTCAAGGTTGAAGAAATTGAGGAGCTGTTCGACGATATAGAATGAGTTGAAATGATAAAGGGAAGCAAATTTTTCATTGATCCGTAATAAGCAGTTCAGAACGCCGTGCAGATGATTGGATGCTGGCTTTCCGCCCCTTTTAATAAGGTGGCGTTGTTTTGCCGCACTGCCGGCATAGCAAGGTACACGCTGTCCCTCAACAGAGCATCAGATTGTGTGTGGAGTGGGCTTGAAGCCTGTTTGTCCAAGCGTGCCGTGGCTTGCCAGACTCGAGTGGCAGCTGCTTTATTTACGAGTGCCTTTCTCGCTTGGCTGCCTTCGCCATAACGACATAGAGGAGTACTTCCTTGCGTGTGGTTTTAGGGAAACTCACTGCTTATCCTCTATGGGATGGCAATTATACGTTGAACCAGACCCGCAGCGAAACTGTGGCATTTTTGGGGGCTCGTTCAAGCTCGTAGACATGACTGCTTGCATCAAGGGAGGCCTTGTAGCAT
>JRZD01000155.1:2881-13206 GCA_000826945.1 Eimeria nieschulzi
CTGCTGCTGCTGCACTTGTGTCTAAATCCAGTGGACTATCTGCAGCGTGTGTTTGCAGCTGCGGCTTCGGGGGCTCCCGGCGGTGGCTTGCGCTTCGATAAGCAACGGCCTCAGCAGAGCCTCCGAGGGCAGCAGCAAAAAGTTTGTTGGGCCTCAGCAGCGGAATTGCCGCTGCTGCTGAGGCCTCATGGAGGGGAACGAATTCTTTCCGGCATTCAAAAAGAAAATGCCCATCAAGGTCACTGAGGGCCAGCAACTTGCGTGCAAATCTGCAAAGAAAGATATTTACCGTTTTGGGGTGTCTCTGGTGTCTCTTGAATTTCTGTCATCGCCCTCTGGCAAGGAGAAGGGCGTCAGTCGGCAGCTGCAGGGGTTTGGGGAGGAATAGAAAAAGCAGTTAGTTACCTCGGGGCCCTTGCTGCCCGCTGTACGTACAGCTCAACGCTCTTGGGCGCTCCGACCTGCGGGAGGTAGAGGCGGTCACAAGTAATTCTCACTCTCAGTCACCTGAAGAGAAAGAAGAGACATCCTCAGACGAAATGCCAACCTCCTCACCTGCAGCACAAGCGCGGGGGCACCCAGCTGTACCCCCACAGCAGCCACGTCTGTACAGAACAATACTTTGAGTTCCCGAGGCCTCGCCAGGCCGTCAGCTGCAAATTCCAGAGAGTCGGACGCAAATGCCTCTACCACGGCCCTCCTCTTCTCCGAGGCCAGGCGGCTGTGCAGAGCCCACAGCGCGGGGAGCGGCGCCCCCCTCGGCCAGCCTCTGTCTCTTTCGAAACCAGGAGGAGCTGCAAGTGAGCCGCTGCTGCTGCCCTTGCTGCTGCTGGCTTCCGCGAAGCAAGCCACTGGCTCCTTGTCAGCCTCAGCTGTCTCTTTGCCTGTCTTTTGTGTCTCTTCTTCCACCCGGAGAATTTCCTTTGCACTCGGGAAGAGAAAATGCTTGAAAAGTGCATAGTGAAACTGCAGACTTTTCGTGCTGTTGAAGAAGACAAACACTCGCCGAAATCGTCTCTCCGAGCCGACTCTCTTTGCTGTCTCCTCCTCTCTTGCTGCAGCAAGCGCCTCGCCTGCTAATATATTAAATAAAACATGCCCATGCAGTTCGGGAGGATACAGAAGAAATTCATCTGGCCGCCGGCTGGGCCCCACCACATCTCCACAGAAGTCCTGCGTGCTGGGGGCCCCGAGGGGCCCCCCTGGGGTCCCCAGGGCCCCTGGGGCCCCAGGGGCCCCTCGCGATATTTCGTGCAGCTTCTTAGCAAGAAATTCTCCGCTGCGCTTGGGGCCCCAAAGACACTTCGGCTGTTCGAGGTGGAGAATAGAAGGCTGAGGCCACAAGCCTCCGTCGGCCTCGCAACCTGCAGGGGGGCCCCCTGAAAGGGCCTCTCCCTCAGAGAGGCCTGCTGCCTCTGCCTTGGACGGAAGGGCCCTCGTTGTCTCTTCTGTCTCCGGTGCAGCAGCAAGGGATGTCTCCTCCGGCAAAAGCAGTGGCTCCTTCCGAGGCCTCTTTGCTGCGAGATCGTCTCCTCCTGCGGCGTTTGCAGCTGGGCTTGGAGTGGCAGCGCCGGTGTCTGTACAGCAGGCCTGGTGTACAGACACCTGAAGTTGGTGGAGAGACAGCGGAAGTTGGTGGAGACACCCGCTGGGCAGCAGAGCTGCGGCCGTCAGCAGCTGTGGGGCCTCCAGGCAGTTGAGGCAGGCGGCACTCAGCCGCATTAGACGCAACGCGCAGCTCTGCAAATCCCAAGACAAACTGCTGGCCAGCATCACGCTCTTGTGACCTGAAAACAAACACAGATAGCAAGAGACAGCTGCTGCTGCAGCAAGAGACAGCTGCTGCTGCAGCAAGAGACAGCTGCTGCTGCAGCAAGAGACAGCTGCTGCTGCAAGAGAGAGAGACAGCTGCTGTTGCTGCTGCAAGAGACAGCTGCTGCTGTTGCTGCAAGAGACAGCTGCTGCTGCTGCAAGAGAGAGACAGCTGCTGTTGCTGGTGCAAGAGACAGCTGCTGCTGTTGCAGCAAGAGACAGCTGCTGCTGCAGCTGCAAGAGACAGCTGCAAATAGTTTCTTTGAGTTTGTTGTGTTGGATGTCTTTCAACTTGATCGAAAAGAGCAGCAAGAGACGAGGGACACGAATTAGAGTTCATACCAGGGGCCAGAAGCTCCTTGAGCTTGGCCACCGTGCGGAGCATGAGAGGCTCTTGAATCTGAAGGCCTGCCTCCTCCACCAGCAGCAGGCTGCATGCAGCGAGCAAATCATATGTTCCTTTTGGGGCTTGTCCTGTCTCTTCCATCTCTGTCTCCTTAGCAGCAAGCAAAAAGTGAACCAGCTCTTCTGCCTTCCCGGGTGTACAGACAACTACATGGGGCCTCCTGCGCAGCAGAGCACCGAACGGAAGCCAGGGGGGGCCCCGCTCCCTCGTCTCTCCAGGGGCCCTTCCAACCAGCAGCCCCACACGCAGCGGCGTGTACCGCCCAAGGGCCCCCAGCAGGCTGTGCGTCTGCACCGCCATATCCCTCGTTGGGGTTAGTACCAAGGCCCGCACACAGCCAGTAGGCGGGGGGCCCTCACGGGGGCCCCCAGAACCTTCGGGGTTCCTAGGGGGCCCCCCACCCGCTTCTGGCGGGGCTTCCAACTCAGCAAGTAGGTGCGAAAAAACTGCCAGCAACGCAGCGAGGCTTTTGCCTGTCCCAGCAGGGGCCGCTAGCAGCACATCGTGCTGCTGCTGCAGCAGCAGCGGGAGGCAAAGTTGCTGCAGCGGCAGCAAATGACTAACGCCCACAACCCGCAGAAGCCCCAGCAGCAACTCGCGAGGCAGGGGGGCCCCCGCACACCTTGGGACGCTCCCCCCTCCTACATCACTTGCTGCTGCTGCTGCTATTGTCTCCGTCCGACCAACAAACCCTAATGGAGGAGACAGTGCGTCTCTGCCGCCGCATGCCGCTGCAGTCTCTTCTGAGTCGGATGCAGCAGAGAGAGACAACCTCAAGGGCGGAGGAACGGCTGTGGGCAAAATTTCTCTGTACGTTCCACCCCAAATCCTCAGGCGCGGCAAAGGCAGCCCAGCGCACGTCTCCCTCAGCAGCTGCAGCCAAGGAAGAAGCTGAGGGCCCTCTAACAGAAGACGCTCCAGCGGATGTACACTGCAAAGGGGCCCCTGCAGAGCGGCTGTCGGACAGACAGGGACAAGAGCAGCGGGGGCTGAAGGAGCAGCTGCAGGCGCAAGCTTCTGGGCCCCCTGGGGGCCGTCTGTCGGGGAACCGGAGGGGCCCTGGGTAAGGGGAAGGCATCGGCGGTCAGGCCGGAAGCCCAAAGGCCGCTGGAATGGCAGCAGCCATCGGAGGCCCCGGCCTGCATGCAGGCAGAGGGAAGCGGCAGCCCCGTTTGCTTCCGCTGGGATGGTTCTCGTCGAGAGAAGCAGCGAGGGAGATTTTTGCGCGGCTGCACGCGCCAGCAAATCGAAACTCCCAAAAGGGGGGGAGGCCATCGCCTGTCTGCTCCTACTAGGAGTCTTTGTTTTGTCTATTCAGTAGGCTGGGAAAGAAGAAACGAAAACGCAGGGAAAATACAGAAAGGGACACTCGAGGCGTCACACTTGCTGAGGTGTACAGACACCTGACTCGTGCCTGCAGCGTCCGCGGTGACGATACACCTGAACACTCCTAGCCAAGCGAGCATGAGTGAGTACTGCTTTTTAAAACTGCACAGGAGGTCCTTGCTGGCTGAAGCCTTCGGCAGCACACAAACTGGAAAACAACAAAAAATAAAACGTGCGGTTTCAGCAAATCCACTGGAGGGTTTTCATTCAAATTACTCGGGAAATTCTTCGGGGAAATACGAGGAAAAAGATAATTAAATTAAAAGAAGACGGGTGGGTGCATTGAAACAAAACAAATAGTTGTATTTTAAAAACAAAAATATTTATCAAAGTATTATAAACACGCCACGAAAAGAAGGCGAGAAACACAGAATCGCTGCAACCATCTGTACACTTGAGCCTGTGGGGGCCCCCGAGGCCTCCCGCCGCTCCCAGAGGATTCTCAAGAAGATATTAAAACCCCAAATAAAATAAAAAAGTGCATATGTCGTATCGTTGTATTTTTTGAAAACAAAATTCCGCAATGTTTGGACGGATTTTGCCCTGTTTTTAGTGGTACGCAGCGCAGGTAAAGCCGTACGAGCCAAGCCAAGAAATACCTTATCTCTAGACAAAGATACGTCGGAATTTCTCTCCTCTCGAACATTTTATAAAATGCTTTTCGAAGCTGTAAAGAATTATAATTTTACTAATGAAAATAAAGGAATATAGAAAAGAAATGATCTGCAAATAGCAAAGTGCCCGAGGCTGCCTCTGTCTGTCTTTAGCTTCGCACGGGTTTCTGAATGGGTTTTGTTCAGCCTGTGGACAACACTCTCCCCTCAATCTTGTCAAAGCGACAGACAGAATAATTACAATATAAATACAATATAAATACAATATAAATACAATATAAATACAGTATTGATTGGCTGCAGTCTCTGTAGGAGTAGCTGAATATTTGCAGCTTTCAGTGCCGGCATAATGAATGGTTTCAGGGCTGCAGAGACCTTGAGGGGAGGAGGCTTCATTTGGGATAGAATGTTTTTAAATATGTTTTGTGTTCCCACTTGTAGCGCATACGCAGAGGCAATTGTGCAGCCTTACAGCATCCATATGCTACTGCTGCTGCTGAAGTTGGAGTGTATGTACACGCGTTGTGTTCTTGCCTCCAAGTGCCTTCAAGTGCAGGACTAACGTTGTTACGTTGTGTTATAGTATGTGGGTTTTTGTTGTGAGACCATGCTGAGGCTGCACTGCTGTACGTACACCGTGAACCCTGTACACACAGAACTACTCCTTTCCTCGCGCAGCGTTGTTTTCACTATCATTTTTTCCGGCTTTTCTGATGTCGACGCGCTGAGCTGAAATGCGATGCTGAGGGAGAACAGCACTGCCACTAGCTCGGCCTTTTCTAATAAAACAAACGCCGGCAATCCAAAGGAGAGCCCCCAGAGGGCCCCCCATCAGCACCTCCTTCAAAAGGGAGAAGACAAGCCTTTGCATTGTATTTGAACGAACCGCCTTCCCAGCATTAACAACATCCAATCGACCTGCTGATGAGGCCTCTCATTAAAAGTAAGCCCAAAGACACCCTGCTGGCTAGCCAGAGCTTGCAGAAACAAACAATCGGATTAAGGTAGAAGCAGGAAGGCGTTTACAGCGCCGGCAGATATTTTTTTGTAGTATTCCGGTAGGGTTTAAGAGATACGCGTCCTTTGCATTGCGTACGTACACTTGAAACTGCATCTTCCATTGGCCTCTTCTGGTTCCGCAAGGTTATCCCACTTAAATTTATTTATGTTTTTTTAATCATATTTAGCAAATCACATTTAGGCAAAGGATGGATGAAACGTGCAAATTGAAGTTTTTTAATCTTTTGTACTTTCGTCAACACGAAGCTCGCATTTGGTTGTGAACTTTGATCTTTTTTGGATTTGTACTTTATGTTTGAATGGATTTATAATTAAATTGGATTTTCGAGCAAGTTAGCGTCAACGTTATTTCAGGGGATGTCTGCGTGGTCGTTCGTTGAGGTTTGGGCTTTTCATTTGTATTGGAATTTCGATGTGGTTAGTTATTTGTTTTGAGGGAAGGACATCTTTTGTACCCCACAAAAAATTTCCATTTTCCGCGGACATTTTTTTTAAGGGCTTTGATTCTTTTAAACCCTTTTCTTTGTAGTCATGCCAGGTTTACTTGGTGGAGATGGAAACTATGACTACCTGGCGTTGGTACCGATTCCGTCTTCCAGCTGCCATATTTTCGATATTTTTTTGTTTTAATTTGCACTGTCTGCATGACGATGAGTCCAGAGTTTCTTTGCAACGCGTCGCCTCAACTTTAGAGGGAATAATAAGACTCCAGTCTGGTGTGAATTATCTTCTTTTTGATGCCTCTACCATTTGCATAGCAAGCTTTAAAATAAACATATATATATATATATATATATATTAATATTTTCCCATTTTTCGCCTGTCACCCTGCAACTCGTGCCTTATGCAGAAATGATCTCTTGCATCTCTTGAGGCCGCGAAAAAATCCTTTGAAAAAATCAGAGAAATTTCCGTCCATCGATATGTCCATTGCTTTCTATCCGTGCCATGGCTTTGCTTGCGGGCTGCTGGCGTCAGGCGTATGGCCGTTAGGATGACTGAGATGCTTGCCTCTCCGACTATAGCAGCCTGCAGCTAGCCACGTCTAATGCTAGTCTATCTTAGCTCATGTGTTTACGGAACGTGCAGATGGAGCAATCTTTAAGGTTTTAAATGCGTAGCAACAACACCCAGTTGAGCTTGTTGCAGCTTATTTGTGATGTGTATTTTTTCTAGGGGCTCCCGTTAAGGCGATACGTACAACATGAGACAATAATAACAAAACCCAAAGAAGTCTGCCCTTCTTCGGCTTGCGTCTCTGAGGCCTTACTACCAACCTGAGCACAGCAAAGAGACGAGAGGATGCGGCCAAGGTCCAAGCTAGCAGCTACACCTTGGCCAGGCACTCATTCCCTGCAGCTTGTCTGTCTTCCTCAGGTGGGCACCACCTCAAAGAGGCTAACCGGAGAGGGGAGACTCCTTTAGACACTAATTGAATACTTAATTTATTGTTTTGCGTTGGTTCTTGTGGAATTCGTGCAGACACCTCAGTGGGAGCGTTACAAGCCACAGGCGAGCATCCCCCACACCAACGGCCAACGTAAAAAGACACGAGGTGAGGTCTGCGACTGTTTGTGCGGCTTAGCTATGGGAAGAAAAGATATCAATGAATCGATTTATAAATTAATTATTAATATCTTTAAAATGGGATTAAATGGCATATGCAAATCTATTGGGGTTTTGGCACATCCCAAACTCCTCCTGCATCCTACAGAAAGAAGCTGGGGTGTTCTAGAGGCATTTTTGGGTATTTTTAAATATGAAAAGTTCCATATATTCCACACACTTATCCATTTCATAAAATAATAATAAAAAAGTATTTAATTGCCAAATAGATAACCTAATTCGAGCCCGCGCCGTTGCTAATCCGGAAGACACCACTAGCTGTTGTTGTGTGCTTCTTTTCCAAGGGCTGCGGCGCCTACCCCTATAATTTAAATGCAAAATCCCAACAAAAACTGAGGGATAATTCAATGCATGTGAATTAAAAGCGCCGGCGGAACTTTTAAAGTGCGCTTTTGCAGAGGACATGCGCGCGACGGGTTTGGGTAGGAATCTATTAGAATAGGTTTATAAGGACGTATTCTGTTCTCAGCATTCATCCAAAGAAATCTTTTGTATCTCAGCATTCAATTCTCTTGCTTTTTTATTTGTGTTTTTGTTTCTTTTCTTTCTTTCCGGATTTTATGAATGTCTCTCGCCCTATGCGAGCACATACTGCCTCGGATTCGCAGATAACCCAATGACCTACCATTCTGTTGCCGCCAGCAGGGCGCCTGTTTTGGCAGCTTTTTCTGACTCTTCCGATAAAACTATTCATGAAATTGAAATTCAATCAGTGGAGGAAGCCCAATTCAAGTGTATGCCCCCACACAGCCTGCCTGCGCCTGCCTCTTCCTCTCAGGAGCCCCCGTGCTCTGCGGATCTCCACCCTGGCGAAGCCCACAACGCATCCGGAGCGATCACAACAGACCCTCCTGTTTCTGCAGGAGACACCGGAGCCGCAGACACCTCAAGGAGCACCACTCCTCCTGGCACGGAACGGCCGGCATCAGAAGATTGTGTTTTGAAAATGTCATCCGCAGAGAAACACGTTAAACGGGATTCACCCGTGTGGGCTGAGGCTGGAAAGCTCTCCCAGGAGACCAGCGACAATGGCGATGTTGTGCGCGACGGTTATGAGGAGCAGCAGCCGCAGAGTTTGGATATTGCAAGTTCGGGAGAATCTAAGCAGAGTTTGCTTGTGCCATGTTTGGCTGTATTCTCGAGCAACTACAATTTCGTAGTCACATCGATTGCGCTCTTTCTGATGAACCAGGACCTGACGTACAAGGAAACGTTCGAATCGGTTTTCGGAAACGGAACCATCAAGATGCTTTCTTATGCAGGTGCAATTGCTGGGATGTGCGTTATGGGCTACCTCGGGGATATGATCGGCAGGCGTCTTGCAATGGTTTTGACTCTCTTTTTAGTTGCCTTTGGCGCATTGGGTTCCGCCGTGCTTTCCTGGGGTTCTGCCATCTCAGTGGCAGTCATTTTGGGGGTTTTCCGGTTTGTTTTGGGTATGGGATCGGGCGGTGTATATCCACTGAGTGCTGTCACCGCCGCCGAAGGTTCAAGTTCAGAAAACATGGATGATCGTTGTTTGCGTGTTTCTTGGGCTTATTCGATGAACGTTCCGGGAATTCTTTCCCCATATCTCCTGGCATTATTATTATGGTGGGCGACAAACAAATCCGTGGAATTGTCTTTTCGTATATTGTTGGGTTTCGGCGCGGTGCCTGCTTTCTTAGTGTGGCTACCCGCATGGAGGATGAAGGATTCTAAGGAGTTTGTGGAGCGGGATTTCGCGGCTAAGTTGTTGCAGGCATTTGTAAACCGTTCGTATTGGCGGCAATTGCTGGGCACTGGCGTTTGCTGGCTGCTTTACGATGTGACGGCTTACGGCATTCTCCTCGTACAGCCGGAGATCACGCAGATGATCTGGAGTGAAAGCAGCTCAGTCTTCGACATCATTTGGAGAAACATTGTCCTCAACGCCATCGGAATCCCCGGATGCTACATGGGCATTCTCGTCCTCCGCCAGATGGGAGTGAAGTGGCTGCAGTTTTGGGGGTTCATGGGGCTTGCTGGCTCTGCCCTGTTGCTGGCCGCCACGTCGCATGCACTGAACGGCTGCCCTTGGGGTCAGCTTGGACTGCTTGCTGTGGTGAACTTTTTTATTAATTGGGGGGCCAGCATAACGACGTTTATCCTGCCGTCTGTTGTATTTCCGCCCTCAGTCCGCTCGACCTATTCGGGTATCTCTGCAGCCATGGGGAAGGTGGGAGCCGTTGCTGGGATTTACGTAATGAAGGCGGTGCTTTCGACTTGGGGTTTGGCTCCCATGATGGTCTGTGCGGGAGTGCCCTCTCTGATTGCCGCAGTTCTTACCTTCTTCTATGTCAGCCCAGCACCCACATCTGCCAGGAGCTCCTTGGCTCAGTGCTTCGGCAGCTTAGCGGGCTGTATTCCTTTTGTGGACTGCAGGAGGCGCAAGGTGGCTTGATGAGGATGTGTATCATATTATTCTATTTAATCTTGTTTAATTATCTTCGGGCATACCGCTATATACAAACAAGTTCGAACACAGTGTCATTAGTTAGGGCTTCGTGGAAGACCGAGAAATTTCTTTTTCAATGCTGCTCTTTTCGCCATCGTGGGCCATCCCAGTGAGTACAAGGTCACTGCAGCCGAAGGAGCGCCGGCTGAGCTGGCTATTCCGACTGACGTTGCATGCCTTCATTTCTCTGTGCTTAGCAACGAGAAGTGTGGCTGAATGCGTGACACCGCAGAGGAAGCGTCCTGTACGATTTCCTCTTGTGCGCTGGAAGAAGCTGCCAGTCCCCTCTCCTTTCGTACTGCACCGCCGCCTGAGGATTTGCGTCTCTTACCTTGGGAAGGCACGGAGGACGAAGAAATAAATTGAATAATTATTTAATCTCTTTTTGGTGCTGAGATGCACCGGAACTTGTTTTGTCGAAAGTTCAGTTTCTCCCCGCCTTTCTTTTAATTCAGGAAAAAACGACTAATGCCTCCTTGCTACTAGCGATCCTGCTGTACGTACAGTTGAGGTCCCCCTGCACTGGATGTTCTAGTTTTATATTATGTTCAGCTTTCCATTTCATTCTCTCTTGCGCTGACCCGGCAGCTTAGGGCTGGAGCCATAGAGCCTAAGGATGTTCCCAGCCGGGCTATTGGGTTAGTTGAAATCGCCGAGGCATTTCTCTGTCTTTTACAGACAGACAGACAGAAAAAAAGTTTGATTTTGACAGAAAAAAGGTTTTTTCGGCTCTCAAAGTTGCGTGAAATGATTCGCAGAAGCGAAAATTAAAACAATTATTTAAAAATTAGGTTTTGTATTTATTCTAGTTTTGATGAACAGGGAAGAGCGGAATTGCCGGGAGACTGGATTATCTTCAGGATTTCTCCTTGACAAGTTTCAACGCGTCGGCGTTGAGGTTTGTCTTCTGTCTTTCGGTTGCCGTCTTTGAGAGACACTAAAATAACTTCTGGATCCCTCAGAAGCTTTCTGATGAGACTCATTT
>JRZD01000156.1:0-13158 GCA_000826945.1 Eimeria nieschulzi
TGCTGTTGCTGCTACTGCTACAGGCGCATGTGTGTGCTGCTGCTGTTGCTGCTGCTGCTACTGCTCTTATTGTTGTTATTGCTGTTGCTGCTGCTGCTGCTATTGGTGCATGTGTCTGCTGCGGTTGTTGTTGGCGCTGCCTCTGCCACCGCTGCTGCCGTTGGTTGGTGTGCGTGTCGTCCCCACGCATGTGTCTGAAGCTCTATCTGTCACAGTTCGCAGCTGTGGCATGCTTAGCTCTTTTGGCCATATTTTTGTATGCATGTCTGTCACTGCGTCTGTCTCTGTCTCTGTGTCTGTGTGCCTGTCTCTGTGTCTGTGTCTGTCTCTGTGTTCCCACTTGCGTCTCTGCTAATGTGTCTTTCTGTCTCTGTTTCTTTCGCTGTTCGTTGGGTGCAGGGAAGGACAAGTTCTTTTGCCTCATTCCCGGCATGCAGCGCCCTTGTGTGCACTTCTCCTCTCTCCCTGACCGCAGCGGCTTCACCCCGTGCGCGTTGGTGGCGGGGCCTTCCGAAGTAACCCTCATCTGGTCGAAGGGGGCGTTTGTCCACATTCGCGGAGTACAGAAAAAGCAGGGCGAGATGCGCTTTCAAGTGGACCTCCTCCTTAAAGAACCCTCATGGCTGTGCATACACCCGACGTTGGGTGCGGTGCTCTCTGGTGAGCTCTCTGCCCACGATGTAAGGCCACGAGGGCCACCACGAGCAGCCCCTGAGCGCCTCCTGCTGCAAGCCGTGCGCTCACTTGTGTCCGCTGTCCGTCAAGAAAACAGCTTCTGCCTTGCTTTATGTCCTCTTGCACATTGCGTGTATGCCTCTGTCTCTGTCTCTGTTTGTCTCTACCTCTGTCTCTGTCTGTTTCTGTCTCTATCTCGGTGTTTGTCTTTGTCTATCTCTGTCTCTGACTCTGTGGGTCTCTGCCAGCGCCTCTGACTCGATCCGTCTCCCTGTCTCTATCTCTGTCTCTGTCTGTACCTCTTTCTGCCTCTGTTTTTGTTTCTGCCTCTCTGTTTACATGTCTGCGTGTGTCTGTGTCTGTCTCTGTACGGCTACCTACGACGACGGTCCCCACAGGCCCTTTGCTGCTGCAGATATCTCCCATCCGACCTTCCTGTTGGTGCTGTCTCTTATTGCTGCTGCTGCCGCTGCTTCTGCCTGTGTGTAGGCGTTGAAGGCCCCGTGCCTCACGTCTTTTGCTTTTCAATGCCTAAGGCGGAAGTTGTCCGCTTATTCCCCTGGGGGGCCTTGGCGATCAACGGGGAGGTTGTCTGCGAGCCTCCTGTCAAAAGTTCTGGTAAGTTAAGAAGCAACGAAATATTGGCAGCAGCAGCAACAGCAGTAGCAGCAGCAGCTGCTGCTGCCGCTGCTTCTGCAGTAGGAGACAGGGCGGCTGCAAGTGTGCATGCGGAGACACCGCTGTGGAGTCGTGAGGGTTAGCTACCCCATGTGTCTTGGGCTTGGGCGTATTGGGAGTTTCGCCTCGTGGCCTATGTGGTGCAGAAAACAAGAAGGAGGAGTCAGAGACGCACTCGCGCGGCGTGCTGGACTCTCTTGGGATCTCGTCAATGGCCCCTGGCCATTTATCCCTCAAGCCCGCACTAGCCGCCACCCTTCTCCGATTTCTCAACAAGTCCTTCCAGCCTCCTTCCCGCATTTGCTTTGTTAACGTCGACAAGCAGGTAATTAAGCCAGCAACTGGCTAACGCCTGGGGCTGGCGGGGGTGCCTGTCTCGGAGGCCGTCCTCTCCTCTTCGCCGGCACTCGTGTACCAACTGCTGCAGCAGCAGCAACAAGAACAACAGCAGCAGCGGCGGCCTTAGCAGCAGCAGCAGCAAGAGCTGGGGAAGCAGGTTTTGTTTGTTGTGTCTGTTTGGAGGTGCAGGCGGAGACAGTCAAGCTGCAGCGCGTCAAGGACTTTGACATTCACGACCTCAGAACCGAAGACTCCGTCGGGTTCAGAATCATTGCCGCCCTTAAGGGGGCCCTCGCAGAGACACGCGTGCGGTAACGGCACTAAACCTACATCCTCTAAACCCTCTAAACCTACATCCTCTAAACCCTATACACCCTTATATCGGTGTTACAGCAAGCGCGGCCTTCAGGAGACACAAGGGAGCAAGCTGGCCTCTGTGCCGTCGCAACGAATGCTGTCCCTGCCGCTGGCATGCTTGTACTGTTGCTGTCTTTGTTGCTGCTGCTGTCTCTGCTGCTGTTCTCTCTCTGCCGCTGCTGCAACGGGGAGGAGAGGGAGCTAAGAGTGTGGGCGTTTCGATTGTGCTGGTGTGGATGACAGATAGAAAATTTAGTTCCTGAGCAGCTGAAAGGCAGCAAGACGTTGGTCTTCCCCATCAACAACAAGCTGGAGTTTGCTAAGAACAGCCAAATCCTCATTGACAATGGCGGACCCCAGGGGCAGGAGCTGCTCTCCATCGCCCTTTACGGAGAGTACAACTGCAGCACAGGTGAGGGTTTGCCTCTAGCTGGACGTTTCACCGGTTAGCGTTTAGGGTTTACGTTGGCCCTGACGCGCTCTGTCGACCTGTCTGCAAGGGTGGAAAAGACAGCCATCCTGAGGCCTGTGGGGTTATCTGCAGCTCTCCCTAGGGTTGAGGGTTTAGGGTTGTTGGTGAGTGTGCGGCCTCAGGAAATTACTGCACATTCGATATAGGCAAACAGCTCTACGAATTCCATAAGAAAATGTTCCTCTCTCGCAGCATGACCTCCGGAGGAGGCTGCAATGTGATGTGAGGACCCTCAACAGCGTGAGGTAATGGGGGGCCCCCAAGGGGTCCCTCTACAAACTCTCTGCTGTCTCACCAAATGACCTTGTGAGGATCGACGGGAAACTGGGCAGAGGGGCCCCTGGGGCCCCTCTAAGGCGCTAGCCAGTCACTGAGAGGGCCCTCTTTGGGGCTGTAGATGCGTCATGATAGGGATTGATAGTAAAAGGAGGCATGCGACAAGACAAAGAATTTCAGGAGACACAACGAAGCAAAACGACGGACCACATCTGTGGCACATGTTGTGCTCCCTGCTCGCCTTCGTTTCCCACCCGTTACGCTCTGACGGGGACCCCCTAAATTGAGGTCCCCCTTCTCTCCCAAGACAGCCTTGGGCTGCGCTATAGGCAGTGCATGTATCTGAACGTGCTTGTTGGGTACCGCAGTGTTTGTCTGTTTGCGTTGACACATACTTGCCCGAATTCTCGCCTCAATTTGCCTTATAAGAACGGTTAAGCCTGTGCAAGCGAGGACCATTAAGTCAAATTCTTGAATTGTGTGTTAGTCGCTTGCTTGCCTTTTCAAGGTGCGGACCTGCTGCACATTCGCCGCGTCCCCTTCCCGCTTGGCGGCGCTAAGGCCGGCGTGGCCCCAGGGAAGCAAGCCGGCGAGGGCGGACTTGTTTAGGAACTCGCTTTTCATAAGTTATTGTTCCGTGTTCGTGTTTGTCTTACCTTGAAGCAGAAGCCTGAGTACGAGGGTCACTTTTCTGGGAAGGGCCTCTGTGTAGCCAGACGGAGAAGCTATTTATTCCGGGCTAACAAACACATTTATCAGCAGCCACACTTCATGCATTTCGAGCAAAAGTGCCATTTGCATTCCCCAGGATGAGAACTGTCCTTGCTGGCTTTGCTGAAGGACGGCAAGGGCCCCCCGACACACGGCCACAAGGGGCCCCCCGAGGTGGGCGGGATAGGAAAAAGCCGCCTTCTTTTAGTATATCAATGCTGGATTCACAGAGTTTAAACTAGTCTTTGTTGGTGTGGCTCTTATACCCCCTTTTCTTTAACAGCGCAAGCACCTCAGGGGCCCTCGAGGGCACTTGGGACCCCCATGGGTCAGGAAACTCCTCGACTTCGTGTTTAGTGTTTAGGGTTTAAGGCTTAGTGTTTAGGGTTTAGTGTTTAGGGTTTAGAGTTTAGGGTTTAGAGTTTAGGGTTTGATGGTTAGAAGGGTCTAACCACATGGAAAAAACCCACTTCCCTGCTGCAGGAGCAGCAGCAGACAATTCTGTAGAGGAGGAAGCAGCAGCATCAACAGCAGCAGCACCTGGAGCAGAGGCAGCAACAGCAGCAACACCTACAGCATGTGCTGCATTTAATGTTAAGGGCCTAGTGCCTCTGTTGTCCGGCTCTCTGTGGTGTCCCTCTCTTGCTGCTGCTGTTCCCGCTGCAGTAATCGACTTGTCTTTGTTTGACGCTTGTCTTGTGGCCCCTGGTGAGGTGTCTGTACACTGCAAGCAACAGATTCAGCCGCTGCTGCCACAACTGCAGCAGCAGCAGCCGCATCAGGCTGAGGGGTTGAAAATCCAGCAGATACAGCAGAAGCTGTTGAGGCTCAAAGGGTGCGTAACTCGGCAGCAATCCCTGGGGCGGCGCCTCTGCTTTTTTGACCTTCAGACTCACACCACTGCAGCAGCAGCAGCAGCAGCAGCAGCAGGCGATTCCGGAGCGTGGAATGCTTCCGCTGGTGGTGCTGCAGCAGACCCAGTCACCAACCCAGCAGAGACAGCAGCAGCAGCAGAAAACGTTGCTGTTTGCTGCAGCTTGTCCTCCTCTGATTTTTGTGGACTAGACGTACACCGGAGCATCTTCAGGAAGCTTCGTTTGGGCGACTTCGTGGAGGTCCTGGGCATTTTAGAGAGAAGAGGCGACGCAGACGAGCTGACAGCCCTCAGACAGAAACTCGTGAGCCTTGAGGCACAAAACCACAACAAAAGATTTCGATCTTCAGCCGCAGAAGCGTTCAGATTGGAACGACAAACCCCAAACTAAACTCTCCAAGTCAGACTTGACAGGCTGCAAACCCTAAACCCTAATCCACATCTTGATGGATGCTGCTGCTGTTGCTTCAGGGGGGGCCCCTCAGCGGAGCGGCTCCTGTGGAAATTCGCAACGAGGTGACCCGGAGGGTTGGTCTTAAGGTCTTGGCCATCCGCGCATGCAGACCCGCAGCAGCAGCAGCAGCAGCAGCAGCAGGGGCTGCTGCTGCTGCTGCTGCAAAGAACGCACAGCAGTCGCGTTTGCTGCTGACGACGCTGCAAGCCGCCGGCCTTCCTCGCGCCGCAGCAGCAGCCGCACCAACAGCAGCAGCAGGATCAGCAGCAGCGCCAACAGCAGCAGGAACAGCAGTAGCAGATCTCTCCAAGGTGTGTAAGTTTTATCTTGTTGCTGGGACATGCAGGCGGTTGAACTGTCCGCTGCTGCACGTGAGAGACGGGAGGCTGCGGAGACAGTTCGATGTCTTCAAGGCCCAGCGCCAAGTGCTGAGGGTGCAGCAGCAGATGGAGCTGCTGCCACATTTCAGCCAATGCGGCTCCTCGCGAAAACCTCGCGTGGAGTCTTTCTCTGCCCTTACTCTGCAGCTCGTGCACCCCCCTTCCGCTAGCCCGAAGCAGCAGCAGCAGCAGCAGCGTGTATATCCGCGGAGCTTGCGTGGCCGTATCTTTGCGGACTGGCTGGTGGCTACGTATGGGATCGATCGTCTCCGGCGAGGCTCTGGAGTGGTGGAGATAGCGGGTGGCCGAGGCGAGTTGGCCTTTGAGCTCGCTGTGAAGCATAACATCCCTACAACCATTATTGACCCCAGGTGTACATACACCCCAAACAGCCTCGCCGTACAGCCCCCAGCAGCCCACTTCGAGTGGGAACGTCCGCTCCAAGGCAAGACCCACGAGAGTCTCTCTGGAGGTACTCACAACGGAGACACCCACATCGGATACACCCACAACGGAGACACCCAGGAAGGCGCAGAACTCCACGAGGGACTTCATGAAGGGCCACCTGGAGTTGTTTCTCTGCTCCAGCAGGCGCGGAGCTCGGCAATGAACAGCGGCAGCAAGCGGGCGGCCGTTTGTCCCCTTCGGCTCACGAGGAGACAGGCGGATTGGCTGCTGAGGCACAAGGGTTTGAAGAAAAAGGAGGCCCAGGCCTTCTTTGTGGGATCGGTGGAAACGATCCCCGCACTTTTCACTAAAGAGTTAATTGACAGTAGCTCCTACGTCAGAGACAAACTTCTCGCTGCCTCTGCCATTGTGGGCCTCCACCCCGACGAGGCCACGGGAGATATAATGCAAACCGGCCTCCTCGTCGAGGCTATGCGACGCAGCACCAACAACACCAACAGCAGCACAAACAGCAGCAGCAGCAGCAGCAGCAGCAAGGGCTGGAATAGCAGCATCAAGAATAGCGGTGCCGGGAAGTTCAGCGAAAAGCGGCAACTGGATGTGGAAACAAGGCAACAGCCAGAAACTCGAGCTCTGGGAGCTGTATGTACAGAGCAGCAGCAGCAGCAGCACGAAGAGCAGCAGCAAGAGGGCGAAGCCGCACCTTTGGCTGATTTGGCAATAGCGATTGTCCCTTGCTGCGTTTTTTCGGAAAAGTTCCCGGAGCGTCGGGTGCCCCTCGCTGGTGTCCCCAGCCGCAGCAGCAGGAGCTGCTTCAGCTGTACCCATTTCATCGTCAGTTGCAGCAGCAGAAGCAGCCCTTGATATTGTCCCCAGAGCGTCTGCTGCTGCAGCAGCTACTCCGTCTCTACCTGCAGCGGCGGAGTCGTGGGACTTGCTGCTTCCTGGACCCACGCAAACATCGCCGGAAAATGTACCTTACATGTGGGAGCCCAGAGGAGGCGCCGCCGGTTTCATGGCGGATGCGGAGGCCGACGGGCAAGTCCTCGTGAGGACCTACGAGGAACTCCTGCTGTGGCTTCACTTGCAGGACCCCAAAAGGCGTCTGCAGCAACACACGCTGCCCATGGTGGGAAAGAACCAAGTCATCTTTCTGCCGCCCTAGGCAGCCTGCTGCTGCTGCTGCTGCTGTTTCAGCTGCTGCACATGCAATGGCCTTTCTGCAAGGTGTTTCTTAGAGGTTGAGCTATGGAGTGAAAAAGCCACTCGGACTAAACTGCCTAAATGAGGGCCGTTAGGAGCCCTAGGGAGGTTCCCACCTTTGTCTCAGAAGAACCTTAGGGACTGAAGTCTCCTCTTGCACGTAGCCCAGCAGAATAGCTGCTCACATGAGAGACACGAAAAGCTCTCTGAGGTCAGGAGCAGGCTGCAGGCCGCGCATGGGCGAAGGGAGCTTCACCAGCCATCGCATGTCACTATTGCCAGCGGCGGCCATACAAAAGAGCTTTTCAGGCACCGCCAGAAATCCTCAGTGTGAGCAGCAAACGCCGCGGTAGACCCTCAGTAAAGCCCCTGACCTCCGTTTCAGCCAACCCCCAGCCGCCCCTGGAAATATATTTTTAGCATGAGGCTTTCCCCTTTCCCGCTTTGCCTAAATTAGTATTTGCCAGCAACTTTCACGGCAGTTAAGGGCTAACGCTGACTCCACCACCCAGGAGACGAGCGGCCAGTGCTGCTGCACACGCCTCACGCCTTTGGGTGTTGCCAGGCCTACGGAGGCAACTTGGAGTGCGAAAAGGGTGGGGCCCCTAAGGATTCGGCGCACACGTCCACAGCCCCATATAAGCGCCTACAGGCTTAACTGACGCGATATTTGCACGTGTCCTCGCTGCTCCTGATGGCCTCTTTCAAGCCTAAATTGCCTTTTCTACAAAAGGCCAGCGAATGCAAGACTCTTTTTGACTATGTTGCTCCGAACCTCAACTACAACCAGGAGGCCCAGCTCTCAGAGGCAGCTCAGCGGGCGGCTACCCGGGAGGTGGAATTAACTGCCCGCTGTGCGTCACTGCCATCTGCCCACGGCCTCCCTCACCAGGGCGGTGCTGCTGCTTAGAACCTCAAAAAATTAAGCTGGGGACTGGGCTCGCAGCGCGGCTTCTATCTCGCCGCGAAGGCTTTGGGTGTCTGTTCACAATCAGGCACGGGAACGCCAAGCCCCAGTGGAAGCACAAGGCTCCACAGCCTCAGCAGACACTTGGAAAACGACGTATTCCCGATTCACTGGAAACGACACTCCGCTTTATGGGGCAGCCTCCGAGTTCGAAGCCTGTGCAAAACTAGCCGTGAGACTTCAACCCAGGTTGTAGGTGTTGTTGAGCCCCTTTAAATTAGCTAGCCTTGATCATCAGACTTCCAAGCAGCAGAAACAAGAGCTAGGGCGTTTAAAGGCAGAATCTGGGGAGCCCTTGACGCAGCTAAAGGGGCACTACACGCACCACAGGGAACTAGAGAGGAACAACGCGTAGCCTAAGAGATCAGCATATGGAATAAACTTATTTCTCTCCCACTCGATTCGATACCCGGCAGGTGAAACCGGGTGTTAGGAGCTCGTAAACGCTTTCGAAACCCCTTTTATGCAGACGCATCCACTAACCCAATCCCGGACGCTTACCCAGTGCCTCTTGAAAAGCACTTGTGTCTTTCCACCGTGATTAGCAGACTTGGTATGGGCTCTAAGCAGAGGCATCAGTAAGGCGGTTACAGGAGTGGTTTCTCCTCGGGGGACGCCTCAGTGTATTCAAATGTGCCATTTGAAGGAACCTTGAAAAAAAGGCACTTTAGGTATCGTGAAAATCTCCAGTTATCTCTCTTCTTGCCGTAGCTCAGCCTAAGGGGCAGCCTCAGGCCTATGACGATAAGCGTGTTGGGTTTTGGGCGCATCTGCCCCTCTTCGGCAGCCTGCTGCCAGCTATTGTAGCTGGAGTTGCTCGATCCAACAGTGCGTAATGTGTGCGTATAACGTGCAGATGAACGGTTCACTAAGGTGTTAGCTGCACATCAACAACACCCACTTTGGCATGCTTCTTATCTTCTAATGCGTCATCGGCAATAGACCGGCCAAATTCGTCTTTCAAAGCTGACTGCTTAAAGTTTAGGACTTAGGATTTAGGGTTTAGGGTTTAGGGTTTGGGGTTTTGGTAACTTGATAGGAAGGGTGAAGAAACGCAAAAACCCCTACACAGCAGAAGAACAGCCCTCACAGTCCTTGAAGTTTGGGGCTAGCCCTCACATTCTACGTCTGACTTCGAATTTAGGTTTTTGGGGGTTTGTGGACCGATTGTTGTCGGACGTTAGGCTCTGTCTTTTAGGATTTAAACGTTCGGGTCCAGGAGGGCACGCTCTGCGTCAGTGGGGTATATAGGGGCCCTTGGTGTCGGCCGCAGCCCCTACTGGCCCAAACACAGACTTGAAAAAAATCCTGCCTCCATAGAATTCCCACGAACCGTAAACCCTAAACCCTAAATGCTAAGCGCCAACGCCTCCTGCTATATAGTGGTCTCTGCGTATTCATCCGCTAGGGTCACACTGCACCCTGCCTCTTCCTGTAGCTTAAGGGCCCCCCCTTGGAAGGGTTTTCATCGTCAGCAAGGCCCCTAGTGCTGCAGTGGGGCCGGGGCGGCCCCACCCGCCCAGAAGAGCCCCAGAAGTAAAGCCCTCAGAGGCCCCACCTAATGCAACAAGGACTGCAGCAGCAGCAGCAGCGCAGCGGCAACAGCAGTAACAACAACAGCAGCAGAACCAGCGGCAGCGACAACAGCAGCAATAGCTGCAGGAGCAGCAGTGATGGAGGAGGGTTATGACTTTGAGTACGAGTCTGATGGGGGCCCCTGGGGTGGAGAAGAGGAAACAGCTGTTGTTACAGAAAATCTTTACTATGAAGCCCAAGACTGCCTACAGACCGAACCTGCAAAGGCAAACCCTAAACCCTAAACCACTGAGTGTTTTCGTGAACCACTACCGATTGGCGTGTGGTTGCTCCAAGCTTTCGGCGGTTGAAGGTTTGCGGTTTAGGGTTTAGGGTTTAGGGTTTAGGGGCTAGGGTTTGTATGCGCAGGCGGTGCCACTGCTAGAGGAAGTTTTGCAGCGCGAGGCGGAAGCAGCGCAGAAGCCATGGACTTTCAAGTGTCACCTGTCTCTCTCCCTCGTCTTCCTTAGAAGGGGTACCCACAGCTGCTGTTAATTATTCTGCTGCTGCTCTTGCTGCTGCTATTGCTGCTACTATTGCTGCTGCTCATGCTGTTGTTCCTACTGCTGCTGGCGCTCCTGCTTCGCTTGCTGCTGCTGCTTCTGCTGCTGCTGCTCCTAGTGCTGTTGCTGTTGCAATTGCTGTTTCTGCTGTTCTTTCCGCTGCTGCTGCTCCTAGTGCTGCTCTTGCTGTTGGTGGTTTTGTTGTGCCTCGGGCCCCTACTCTACAGGAAGGTCGCCGCACAGCTCCTGCTGCGGCAGTTGCTGCAACAACCTCCCTGCCGCTGCAGCTGTTGCTGTTGCTGCTGCTGTTCCTTGTTGCTGCTGTTGCTCGCTGCACTAGTTGCTACAGCTGCTGTTGCTGTTGCTGCTGCAGGAGATTTTGTCCGTGCTTCCTCGGAGTATCAGCGGCTACTGGGGCTGTTGTCTTCTGTTGCTGCTGGCGAGGCTGCAGCAGCAGTGGACGCGGTGCTCCTTGCTGCCACTAAACTCGCAGGCATTCAACAGTACGACTCCCTCCCGGACGTGTTTGCTCCTGCGTCACAGCAGCAGCAGCAGCAACAGAAGCAGCAGCAGCAGAAGCAGCAGCATGCGACACAGGGAGACAGGAGCGGTCATTCTCCTCCTGCTGCCTTCCTCACCGTAGAGGGGCCCCCAGGCTCGGGTCCCGCCAGTGAGGGGGCCCCTAAGGACCCCTTGGAGAGGCCTCTAAAAAGCGAAGGTGGCCACCTGCTGGAGGAGCTCATGCTCGCTACCCTAGACGCTCTTGGCTCTCAGGGACTAAAGGCAAGGCTAAACCTTAAACCCTTGCCATAAGGGCCTTGTGGCCTCCACCCCATAGGGTTTAGGACCTAGAGTCTAGGGTTTAGGGTTTAGGGTTTAGGGTTTAGTAAGGTTTGGTGTTTGGTTCTACAGCGGCTACGGGCTCAGGCGTGCAGCAGATTGTTGCGGCTGTACATGCAGCTGGGAGAGTGGAAAAAGGTGAGAGGACAAGTGCTCTGTCCGTATATGGGGAGGCTTCATGGGGGCTGTGAAGGACCCCAAGAGAAGCCTTATAGAGGGTTCTTAAGGGACCCCAAGTCCTCCCCTTGGGGCTCCTCTAGGGGCCCCCTCAATGGGCCCCCTCTGAGGCGGTCCTGTTGCGTCTTGTGCGACTGAACGTCTCAGGCTGAGGCATTGCTGCCCGAAATACGCAGGGCGGGAAGTGACCCTGGCCTTCCCCCCCACCAGCAGCTAGAAGCAGCAGCAGCAGAAGTGCTGTGCTGTACCTACACCAGAGATTGGCAGCAGCTGCAGCAGCTCCTGCCGCATGCATTGCGGCTTGCTGCTGCCTCTCTAGACCCCAGAAGTGCTGCGGCTGTCAGGGAGTGTGGGGCCAGGTTGCTGGTGGAGCAGCACGTACACCCAGAGCAGCAGCAGCAGCAGCGGCAACAGGCCTGGGCGGATATCCACGCGCATCTTATGGCGGCCTTCAGGCATCACCAAGAAATCGGAGATATCCAGTAAGCAAACCCTAAACCCTAATCAGGCTGTTTCTCCTTGAGCAGACGCAGGTGTCAGGAGGCCTTGCAGACAGATACGGGAGCCTCTGTGGAGTCGATCGGTATCCAAGGAAACTTCCCGGTGCCTCTCATATTCTCCTTCCTGTGGAATTCTCAGGGTTTAGGGTTTGGGGTTTAGGGTTAGGGTTTAGGGTTTAGGGTTTTCTGGTGGCTCTGTTGTTCAGTGCTGCACGAGCAGCGCTGCGGCGCGCGGTCCTTGTCTCTCCGCTCGCTGCGTCTGCTGTCGACCCGTTCAGCACGCACGAGGGGAAGGCCCTACAGGTCTGCTGCTGCTCCCGCTGCTGCTGCTGCTTCTGTTCTTCGTGCTGGTTATGTGCTTGTGTCTCCTATGCTGTTGCTGCTGCTGCGCTTGCAGGGAGACGCGGACGTGCAGAGCGCCAAGGCTTTGCTCGCAGCATTCGAGGCCAGCGATGTCGCCGGCGTTGAAGGGGTGTGGCTGCCCTGCAAGTTAAAGATTCCAAACCCTAAACCCTAGACCTTAAACCCTAAGTCGCTACCCCTCACAGGTCCAACTTCAAGCTATTCAGCGCTGCCAGCAAGTTTAAGCGTTTGCTGATGTGTACATGTGGCTGCAGTGTGGTTTAAGGTTTACGGTTTAGGGTTTGAGGTTTGAGGAGGCTTTCGGGTTTAGGGTTTAGTGTTTAGGGTTTGAGGTTTGAGGAGGCTTTCGGGTTTAGGGTTTAGTGTTTAGGGTTTGAGGTTTAGGGTTTAGGGTTTAGCTCTGTTCTGGGGTGTATATGCAGCACCTGGAGCAGCTTCTCTTGATGGACCCGTTTGCGTCATACTGCAGCAACGCATTGCTGCATGCAGTCCGGTGCGTATTCGGGGCTTACAGGGTTGAGAGGGTTTAGGGTTGAGAGGGTTTAGGGTTTAGGGGGTTTAGGGTTAAGAGTCAGAAGTTTCGGGCTTTGGGGTTTGCTGGTCTTTACCTCGCAGGCTGCGTCGTCTCCAGGCCATTACCGCCTGCTATTCTGCCTTCCCGCTGAAGCGGCTGCAAGAGACACTGCGTCTCTCAGAATGCGAGACAACCAGACTTCTCTTGAAGGTTCAAGCTGCTGCTGCTGCCGCTGTTGCCGTTGCTGCCGCTGTTGCCGCTGCTGCTGGTGCTGTTACTGCTGCCTTAACGGCCACTGCAGCCTCAGAGGTGCCGCAGCAGGAGCAACGCGTTATTCGTTAGCTTCTCTATCTTTCTGGTTCCGTATGTATCTGCTCCTGTCTTCTTCTTAGGGTTTGGGGGTTTGAGGTTTAGGGTTTAGGGTTTAGAGTTTACCGTTTGGGGCGTCTCTGCTTGCCTGCAAGGAAATTCATGAGGGCCATTTGCCGGCGTTGATTAACGACGAAGCCCAAGTGCTGCGTGTGAGCTGCTGTTGCTGCTGCTGGTGATGCTGGTGGTGCTGCTGACATGGCTGGTGGTTTTGTTTCAATGTGATGTATATCCAGGTGCATGAGGTTCAAGACAAAGTTGCCGTGACCACTGGTGAGCTGCTAGGCCAGTGGCGCAGCAGCACGCATGACCTCGCCACTAGCCTAGCGGCTGTCTTGGCCAGCCAGGTCTCACAAGGGGGCCCTCTGGGGAGGGCTGTGGGTCCGCCTGTCTCCCTGACAGAGGAGACAACTATAGCTCCTTGCACGAGGCGTTGAGCGACGGCTCGCCAGCGGGCTTTACCGCTGGCCTCCTCTTGCTGCTGAGACACTTCTCTCTCTCTTTCTCTGTATATATATATATA